>VXBT01007391.1:220020-279607 GCA_013400235.1 Oriolus oriolus | reverse complement strand
TTTCCCTGGCGCCCCTCGGGGCTGTGCCCGCTCACGGCGCGCTCACCCCCGGGCACAGTCCGATCCCTTCACAGACCCTTCCCAGCGTAGCCCCCGACTCCGCTCCAGGCTGGACCCGATCCCTTCGCCCCCGCCTCCCCATCCCTTCGGTACCCCCGGCGCCCCTCAGGCAGGGCCCGATCTCCTCCCGCCCCGCAGGACTCGATCCCCAGCCCCGCAGGGCACGAGCTGAGAGGATCCCGTCCCTCTGCTGCCCCTCGCCGTCGCAGCTCTGAGCTCTCCTGCCCCCGCCAGGACCCCGCTCACGAACCAGAGCCCCCCGACACCGGCTGGGGAAGGGGCACCGGGAGATGCCCACCCTCCCCAGGGAGGGAGGTTCCAGCAGGCTCCATTGCCCTGCTGCAGTCAGACATGTGCCCTCCTCCTCCTCATCCTTCTCCTCCTGCTCCTGCCTGCAGCAGAGCCAGGCCTGGTTGTGGGGACACTTCCCACTCAACCCCAGCTCCTCTCCCGCTGCCCCTACCTCCATCCTGGGCGTGGGATCCATCCCGGGCCTCTCAGCCAGCCCAGGGTCCAGTTCCCACTCGGATGGGGCGTGTGGTTTGGTGGCAGGCAGCTCACACCCCTGCTCCGCACAGCCTGCCCTCCTTGCACCGCAGGGCTACGTGGCCATGCTCAGGGCTCTAAGGGGAGCTGCCAGCTCTGGGGGCTTCCCTGGGTCGTGTTTTCCTCTGTGGCTGTTCTTCACCTGTCTGTGATTTGTTTTTGCAGAGCTGGTCGAGGGGAATGTCGTACTGTCTCCACTCAGAAAGCCATTTGGATACTGGGCCAATATACGTGCGTGAAAATGGGAAGCTGCACGTGGTAAATCCGGGTGCAGGCGGCGTACAGAATGTCACTCCCAAAACAAGGCCTTTTAGTCTGTTTTCCAGAAGTTTTTCAGTGGAGCTTTGCATGAACAGGGAGGACGATAGGGCAAGGAGGCAGAGGACTGATCATTTCATCTTCACATACACTAAGGAGGGGAACCTCCGCTACTCGGCCAAGTCCCTCTTCAGCCTAGTGCTGGGTTACATTTCTGACAATGTTGATCACATTGACTCGTTGATTGGTTTCCCAGAGCAGATTGCTGAAAAGCTCTTTTCAGCAGCAGAAGCAAGACAAAAGTTCACAGAGCCAGTGACGGGACTGAGAGCTCTGCAGAAGTTCACTGAAGCCTATGGCAGTTTGGTGCTGTGCTCGCTGTGCTTGCGGAACAGGTAAGAGTGTCCCCTAACAAACCTTGTCGTCTGCTAGGGCTTTCTGCTAGCACACCTCAAGCTTCTCCTAAATTAAATTAAATAAAAATATATTTTGGGCTTTTAACACCACCTAATTTTAGTGGAATGCCCTGAGCCTTATCTGATTCTTGTGCTTGCTGCCTTTTGTCCCATCCCTTTCCTACAAGTGCAGCTCCACGTTTCATTTTAAGATACAAATCATAATGCAGGAAACAGACTACGTCTGTTTTAACCAACAGGGGATCTTACATGGAGGATTAAACCTGCAACTATTTTTTAACAATTATAATCAGCACTTCTGTGGCAATCCTTGTCCTTAGTGCCTTCTCAGGCATTTCATGGGATGTTTCTGTAATTGCTGTTTAAAAGCTTTTAGACACACTTAGCTGACTGTACAGATAAAATACACCCTTGCAAATTGTTTGGGTTTACTAACTATAAACTTGCTGTCCTGTCTCATTTTGGGGGCTCAGAAGAAGATACAGGCTTGTGGGGAAGTTGCAGGCTTTGAAATCAGGCAGATTTTACCTTAATTTATTGTTGTTGCCATCCCCATATTGAATGTACTTTAACAAGGTCCTGTTTACAGTCCAGCACTAGTTTTTCCATCTTCTCAATGTCCACATCTTTCACTGAAAGAGTCTTGCCAAGTTTAAAACCGGTTTATGGTTTTAAAGCCTTGCTCCTACTGAAGTCTTTCCCAGTAATAGAACCCGTCTCTTCCATCTCTGCACTTGAAAAACGGATGGTTTATCCAGTTTAAAATCAAAGTACTGGCATATTCATCTGAAGTGCCAGGGGTGTTCTGAGCACAGTAGGAATGTTTGAGTAGAAGTCAATTATCCTTTGTTTTATCCTTTAAACCTACTGCCTTTTTATCTCTAGCACAGATAATTTTATGGGCTTAATTTAGAAATTAAGCTACTTCTGGCATCTTTTGCCATTACAGAAAGCTGAGTTAAGTCTCGAGTCTTTGAAATCCAGGAAGTAAGGCATTAAGGTGTTTTCTGATTAATTTTATTTCTAAAAGAGCCCACTCTCCTCTCCAGAACCCCCCTGAGCTAGTAATCTCTCTCAAGAACTGGCTTGTGCTCTGACTGTATGTAGTGCTTTTTGCAGAGCCAAATTGCACAGCAAAGGGTTTTGGGGGGTGGTTTGATGGGGAAACTTACACTGGGAGAATATTATGGTCCCCTTATTTGCATGGACTAAGAGGTGTTCCTGGAGGGATCAAATTAATAATCACCCCCAGTTTACACAGTGAAGATGCTGACCTCAGGGTGTGTCTTGCCATGGGGAATATGAGGTAAATTCACGAGAGATCAGTGAATTTGGAGCTTGTCTTGCCACGGGGACAGCAAGAGGTGACTGCAGGGGAGGTACTGAGGGCTACGTGCTCATTACTGCATACTCATGCCTGCCATTCTTCAGTGGTTTGTTCCCATCTCTAAACCTCCTACTGAACAGCTCCAGCACAGATGTTTGCGTGGCTGCTGAGTGAATCAGAGCAGGGAACCAGCACAGCTAAAAAAAAACCCCACTGAGGAACTGCTGCCCGGGGTGTAGCCACAGCTCTGGCCAGTCCTGCACTTTTACCCCAGTCAAGTATTTTATTGACATGTATAAAAAGTAAAATTTTGCCACTGACAAGTTATCCTGTCCTCTTTAAAATCCACATTTGCTTTGGATTTTAAACCTGGATGAATGTGGATTTGTCTATACCCTTCCTAGGCACTGAAGAAGAGCAGTTTGTGAAGCTGACTTATGATAAACTGGGATATTTTGCATTATTCTGAAATAATACAGCAATAATCTGTAAAGAAGCTCCTAACAGCAATATTTGCAAGTTGAAGTCTTGTTAGTCCGATTTTTTTGCGTCAAAGTAAACCCATGACAGTTTTTTAAGGAGAAGACTGGGTGTTCAGGCATGTTGTGTGCCAGCTGCACATAAAGAGGTACTTAGTGCAGCTGGGTAATTTCTGTCAATTTTCACATAGATACTGAGCAGAAATGAGTGCATTGTGCTTATGACACTTGAGGGTATAGACACCTTCTTATGTGCCTGAGCACTGATGGGGGTTTTTTTGGCTTTGCAGATACCTGGTTATCTCTGAAAAGCTTGAAGAAATTAAGTCTTTCCGGGAGCTGACGTGTTTGGATCTCTCCTGCTGTAAACTTGGAGATGAACATGAGCTGCTGGAACACCTCACCAAAGAGGCCCTGTCTAGGTACCAATTTCTTGAGCTAAAAATGACACTTTCTTTCCTACCACTAAGCAGTTCAAAGAATCAGGCTGAGACTTTAAAGGGGGGTTTCACAGGCTGCAGAGTGTAAGGTTGAAGATTTTGGTTGTACATAAAACCTGTTCTGGAGGTAAACAAAATACAGAATTTATTGTACACAAGGCACATACTGAATCATAGAAAGTACTAAAAATATGCAAGATAATTTACTGTCTCATGTTTTTAAATCAACATTTTACAATTTTCATTGGCTGGGTAAAAAAAGGTATCTTAAGCATTTGGACGAGTTTTACACTTACGTTTCCTTTCTTTAAGGGGGAACTTTATCAGCCAAATTTTTAACCAAACTAGTCTTCTAGATGAAGATTTCTGCAAGCAGGAGGTTGAATATTTGGTTAGTTAACATCTCAAAACAGTAAATTTTCTAATTTTGTTTGGTACTAAAGAATGACAAGTAGAGAATTTTGGAAGCAATAAGTAGGATGACTGCTAATTAGGGATATTATGTTGCTGTAAGATTTTGGTGCATTTTGCATCAAGGTTTTGTCTTGAAGTGCTCTGAAGAGAGCACTTTAGTGTGATGTTTCTTCCTGAGTTTTGTTAATTTATGTTATAATACCTCATTATTTTCTTAAAATCATTGCTGTATCACTTATCAAATCTGTCCTCTCTCGTTTTGCCAAGCATTTTTCTTAGTTTTGAGTGCATTTCAGTTTGGCAGCCTTGGTATAAAGAACTTCAGGGTATAAAGAAGCTTATTGTCTCTGTTGGCAAATGTTTGGCTCTAGGATCAGTTTGTCACTGGAGCTGTGGGAATAGCTGCTCAAGTAGTGCTTCTGTTGAGCTAGCAGGGAAATGTAAAGATATTTGTTAGTTCTGCTAACCCAAGCTCCTTTCTCACTGTTTTTTACAGTGAGCCTGTAGGGGTTGGCACAGGATGACCCTTCTGACACAGAGTTTTAGGACATTTTGCAAAACTGAAATAATCTGACCATAATGGTCTGAAATAATGACCATAAACTACGTGTTTGTGTCTCTCCTGCCAGCGTGAAAAGGCTTCTCCTGAAGGACAACTCCCTGTCAGATGCCGGCCTGCGCAGGATGACAGCGCCCGTCCGTGTGCTGAAAAAGGGGCTTGAGAATCTGCTGGTGCTGGACTTGTCCTGTAAGTGCTTCATGTTTCATAACAGAAAGAACCTGTGTCCTTTCTGATAAAGAACTTATCCTCCTTAGTACTGAAGCAATACAGTTAATTTATTGATTCCCAAGTGCTCAATCCCAGATTTCACCAGCAACCTGCCAGAAAGGGACAGGGCAGACCTGAAGTCTCAGGCGTTTGCTACTTACATAAATATTGTTAGTAGTTTGAGAATTGGTATTGTAAATATTTGTATTTTGATAATTAGAGGGGAAAAGTCAGTCTTGTTCCAGTATTAGCTTTCGGAACAAATACTTCCTTGGTATTTTGATCATCTTTTTCCACATCATGCAGCTTAATTAACTTTACTTGGCTTCACAGGTAACCCTAAAATCACAGATGTAGGAATTGGATACCTTCTTTCTTTCAAGAAATTGAATTGTTTGGACATTTCTGGGACAGGTCTCAAGGTAAAAATAATCAGAAAAAGTTTATTGGACAAGTGTAATAGAAGTTCTTGCCCTCTGATTGCGATATTTCCCTTTTCCCCAGGATGTCAATGCTGTTATTAAGCGGCTCCAAATGCAGATAGGCCTGGTTCACTCAAAAGTGCCTCTGAAAGAATTTGATCACAGTAACTGCAAAACAGAGGGATGGGCAGAACAGGTAAGGGGGGTTAAATCTGTTTTACTCTCTAAAAATTTGCATTACAGAGCACAAAATCGCTGAATAGGAAAGAACAAGGGACAGAGTTGTTTCAAATGACATTTCTGTAAATTTTACCAGACACATTTTAACTCCTTCATCTGTTCTTGCAGACAGTTCTGCAGTGGGAGCAGGCAGTTATGGAGGCCATGAAGCCCCAGGACAACTTGAGATCCAGAGCAGCAGCTCTTCGCTTCTGTACGTAACTGCATGGACACCACAGAGTTGATTTATTTTCTTTTCTGTGGGGAGTATTTCCGTACTTTATGGGGTTTCAGTACAAATAGCATCTCAGCTGTGCAATTTCAGCCCTTTGTGTAACTGCATTACAATGTACTTGAGTTTTTTCATTTGTTAGCCTGCTGGATAATTCAAGTACAGCACAGCAGCCTGCTTAGGGCATATAATGAGTTTTTTCCTTAAAAATCTGAGTCCAAAATATAAATTATATTTTTTCCTCTGGACATTTCCAAGTTGGCTTGGCCAAAACAATTTGTACCACAAAGTTAGGCGTTTTACAGTTTTTTTCCCAAAATCTAACCTTGATTTTTTTTTTTGCTTGTAGATGGCAAGACACACAGAATAGAGGAAGTAGTCAAATGCACACTGGTGGAGCCAGAAACTAAAGCATCTGGAAACTTGCAGTTCTATAAGGAAAAAGTTCAAAATTGCCATTTACCTTTGAAAAAGGAGGTTGCAGGCAGCCACGAATTAAAGAACAATAAAAAAAGAGCTTTGGCTGAACAAGAGAGAGAAAGGACTTCCAAACAGAAGCATCTGTGCCTCACTGTGAAGGACTGGGATTTGTTAAATACCTACTGAGTCAGAAAGAAGTGGGTCTTTTGTTTGTTGTTCTCTTGCTGATGACAGGATTTGGACACATTGAGAGGGAGTGACAAAGGAGACAAGTGCTGTTAAATCTGGTTGCTGTGCCATGCCTGTGGGGTAACCTGTGCTGGGGGAGGGATAGAGACAAGAAGGTTGGTAATACTACTGTATATTTTCAATACATAATAATTTTTTCAAATAAAGTTTTTGTTGTCATCCTTAACTAACTCTTCTGATGAAGGTATTTTTCACCAAAACAGATGGTCCTATCCCTGCTTCTCGAGGGGCAGGACACGAATCGCTGCAGCTCATCTGAAACGAAGCTGCACTGGGCTTGTGGAGTGCCATGTGATGTTTACAGTGCTGCTCGAACAGAAACCTCAGCCTGAAAGCACCAGGCTGTGCTGATGGGGCTGTGGCAGAGGGAGGGGTAGCACAAAGGATACGCACAGGCCTCTGGGGAGGGAGGCTGAGGCTGTAACACCTCGCCAACAGTCATTGCAGAAGCCCAAAGTGGAACACAAGTCCCCTTTCTTCCTCATTTTAGCCCAGGAAATGAGAGCTGGAATGAGGTTACTATAGAGATTATGCTCTGCAGTTGTAATATATTCTCCCTTACAAGCAAATTCACTGCATTTGAGATCATTCTGTGGTTTAAAACCCATTTTCAGTGTGCCTGCAATACACTTAACTGCACTTCCCCGTCTGAAAATGTTGAGGAGCATTTATGATTCAAATATTAATTATGCAGATCAGCTGTAAAACACCTGGACACTCAGCTCTGTTCTGTGTTGGTCTGTGCAGCTGTAATGCTGCAGGTAACTGTTTATCATTGAATTCCTGCCCCGTTTCCATCAAAACTGGTTGAGGTGCACAGTGCCCATCATTGTCCTCTTAGGCCTCATGAGGCCAAGGATTTTCTCCAGGTTTCCCCTACTAGTGCTTCTTCAGAGGGTATCTTCATTTTTACACTGCTGTTTACCATAATTCATCACCAAGAAAAGCAGCACATCCTTGGAAACCATGAAGAGGCCAAGAAAATTAACTTCAGCTCAAAAATGCATAAAGAACAAAACCCCTTTGTCATCTCCTTACTGCTGAATTTTCCTCAAAAAAGGGCTACACACAAACAAAACAGGCACACTTGCATTCAAATCCTACTTTCTTTTCCCAGAAACTCAAGGCTATTAATAGCTTCCCCTGACAACTACATCAGCTCTCTGCTGAGAAAAATAATGGCACAAATTGTGACTCAAAACAGCAGCTCTACAGGGAGGAAGATGTGCAATCTTCCCCCTCAAGCTGCTTCTGGTGCAATTGCCACCATGGAATTTTTGGCCAGCCCTTCCACCATTGGAGATCTGCTGATGTGATCAGAGAGAGATGCACATTTTTTTACCAATCCCATTACCTGGGCCCTGTGCTGAGCATGAGGATTCCTGTATTTTTGTTAACAGCTGATTAGTTCAATCCTTACTGCACTGGGATAACAATTTACACCCTAGCCAGGCCTGCAGAGGGACAGGTGAGTAAAAGCAGCTTTAACGTTCCCCCATGCAGAGTTTTGCCATCTCATTCCAGGTGAAGTGTGAGTCACAATACTGTAAAGCTATTTATAAAAAGATCTCTCTGATTTCCAGCTGTATCCCAGTGACAAATTAGAAGCAACATCCACCACTGATCTGAGTTATGGTGACAGGCAGAGCTGCAGATCACAGGACAGAGCAGAAATGAGTGAACAGGGGTTTATTTTTAAATATCTATGACCTGGGGTGGCAATGGGAAAAAGATCACCTGATGTTTATTTTGGGCCTATAAAAGTAAAAGTACTCACTGTAAATGTGGGGTTTTCCTCAGAGACAATGTTTTAGACTCAGACGAGATTTTCAAAGGAGCAGAGAAAACCTCATTTTTCTTAAATTTCAGTGTCATGTCCATACCCATATCCTGAGGACTGCTTTGAAGGCTTGGCTGCCTGATCCTGCCTTGCTGGCAGAGGAACAAAACAAGCAGCAAACAGATCCAGTGTCATCCCACACCGCCCTGGGAGCAGCACTTGATTTTCTGCTGCTCTCTGCTCTGAGGCTGCCACTTCTTTTTGCTCCTTTCTTTGCCAGCTTGAGTGAAACCTATCCCAGCTCCATGGCTGTTCTCAACCTACTGCTGCAAAACTGCACAGCCCTGAGGGAAGAGCAGGTTATTTACTTGCTGGTTCCCTGCCCTGGCTGTCACAGGGACATGTCACAGGGACAGCTACTCTGTCACAGGGACATGATTTAACCCCCCAAACCCTGAAACTTCTTCAGTTTTCCATGCCATTACACCCTCTGTGTTGGCCTTCACGGTTTGAGAAGAGAGCAGGAGGTGGCCTGAGCAGCAGGGCCCCATGGTGTCACCCCCAGCACAGCATTCCCAAGGAAGTGTCCCAGGACCATCAACACAGAGCCCTCAAAGTCTCTGCTGAAACCACCTGCAGATGTGTTTTGAACACAAACAGAAGCTTCTCCTCCTGCCAGTGAAGATCAGGACTGTGAAGATGTGTTGGAGGCTCACCTCACTCAGCTCTGCTCCTCGGGGCAGTTCTCAGTGTCCCTCTCGTGGCTGCCTGCAGAGGCCCCAGCACGTCCACAGAGGAGAAACCCCGGCCCAGGGCTGTGCCAGCAGTGCCTGGTGAAGCATCTCCAGACAGTCAGTGCTGCCCACATAGGGCGTGCTCACCTCCACATGGCAGCAGATTCCTGGGAGCTGTCCCACAGTGTCCACTGGCTGCCACACGCCCTTGGTCCCTGTTCGGTGTCACTGCGCTGCTGGGGAGGATTTGCTTGGGCTGGAGGTTCCCAAGCAGGCGGCAAGGAAGGACCCCAAGGCTCCAGGGTGACGTGTGGGAAGCACCCTGCTGTCCCCAGCAGGGATGGGTGCCAGGATTCAGGGTGTGCAGACGAACTCGTCGGACCAGTCCAGGCAGTGCTGGATGCCATCCTGGCACAGCCTCCTGGGGATGCAGGAGCAGAACTCGTAGTGCACAGGGCTGCAGCTCCACCACTCCCACCCACACGGCGGGCAGGCGGCCACTGGGAAGGACAGAAAACAGGGAACTGAAATGCTTCTGCTGCACTGAGCCCCTCCCTCCTTCCTGACATGGGTAAAACCCTTTCATCCCCCAGCAGAAAAGCCACTGTGACAACTCTGTGACTGTGAGTCCACCAAAGAAGACACTGGCTTGGTGCTACTTGTGGGAGATAACCACAGTGTGGCATTGTGATGACTTCTTGGCAGACAGGACATCCTGGGAGGAGCAACCAACTGTAATTCTTTTTTTTGTCCCCTTTTATTTTTCAAAACCATGGGGGTGACTTAGGAACAAACCCACTTCTCATTTCAGCAAGACTCAGCTCTCCCTCAGCTCAGAGATGAACCCATCTGCTGACCAGCTACCAAAGGCCAGTTTGAATGGTCACTACTGCCCACAGCTACACATCCTGATGAAACTGCTCCACATCAGCAAGCCATGGAAGAGGAGCAACTTCTGGGATTGGGAGCAAAGTATGGAGCCTTTCCCCTCTCAGTTGCCACCAGGCTTTGACGCAGAAGCCTTGGCAGCCGGTGGGATTGAGCCTGCATGGTTCACACTCACACCCTACCCCAGCTCTTTTGTGTTTTAGTGGTGGATGCCAGCCTCCAGGCATTTCCAGCAGCATCCATGAGCACCACACCTGTACAAGCTGCTGCAATCCCTCAGCAGAAAAGACAGGAGCCAGCAGACAGACTTACAGCTCCACGTCTCGTCAGAGCAGTCCCCGCAGTCGTTCATCCCGTTACACCTCTGGTCGGCATAAACCCAGGATGTGGGGTTACTGCAGCGGAAAACCAGGTATCCTGGGAGGCTGTGGGGCAAGTCACCTGCGAGGGCACACACACAGGACATGCTTAACTCCTCCAGGTGCAGACACACCGGCTAAAACGGGGATGGCACGCACCAAAGGCTGCTGTCAGGACACTTCCCCTGCAGTAGCAAATGAACATGAACAAATGGGGAAGCTCTGTTGTCGGACACAGGAAGTCTGCCCCAGGTTTCTGCTTTATTTAGTTTTTTCCCCAGGGTGCCTGAACAATAAATTACCCATGCAGCCATACGGCTTCACTGATGGAGGAAGACTACAACATGGTTTTAAAAAGAAATCCTAGGAAGATCAGAGGAGCTTGGAGTCTTTGATTCCCGGCATTCCCGCTAGGTTTTGGGCAGTGCCATCTCTCAGCATCTGCCCTACAAAGGCTCTGCCAGGCTTATCCGCTCACGTAGGCGGCCGGAAGCACGGAGCAGGATTAGAGGAACACCGGCTGCTGTCTCACAACAGTAAGACCAGAGCAGGGGGGATGCTCACAACAAAACCACTCACCACAGAGCTGCTCCTGCTCATCCTCTCCATTCCTGCAGTTGCTGACTCTGTCACAGACCCAGCTGGCTGGGACACAGGTCACTCTGTTGTCACACAAGAAGCCTGTCAGGTTATTGGGGGCTGTGCAGAAGCGGTTCACTGAGGGGAAAGCAAGAAAACCTTTATTTTCCAGCATTTTTATGATATGAGGAATAGATCAAGGGGAGTAAAAGGGGGTTTCTGAAATTAATTTTTTGTTCTGGAGATAACCAGGGGCCAGGATTAATCTCTGGTAAGTTCATGGCAGAGTCTGAAAACCACACCAGGAGTCTTAAGTATGACAGTGCTACCCAGAGTTATCCCAGCCCTACAGAGCAGGACAGCAGAGCCAGGGAATGGCTGGTGGCTGCTTGGGCTGTGCAAAGCTGGCACAGTCCCCACCACCCCACTCATCCCTTTCCTTCCTCCTGGTCTGTGCTGGGGAGCACCACTAAACACACAGTGATGGACACGAGGGCTGTGCTCATGCAGCACCATCTCTGCCTCGCTTACCAAAAAAACAACCACTCTTGGGATACAACCTGGTGCCCGTGGCAGGAGTGCCAGTGCCACGCCCAAGGCCAGGGCGGCCGCGAGGATGAGCAGCGCCACAGCAGAGATGCAGAGATGTCTCCGTGTGCAGCCAGTGCAGGCACCACGTGGATGGCAGCGGCCTGGGGGAGGCAAGAGAGAGAGGTGAGGGGCTGGGGAAGGGTCTGGGGTGCTTCAGAGGGGAACAGTGCAGGGACACGAGGCTGATGTTTCAGGGTCTCTGCATGTGAGACTGGTGGAGGCTGCTGGGGTTTAGGGGTTGATAGTTGAGTTTAAAGAGCCAAACTCCAACATTAAACACCTCCTCATGGGGAATTTTGCTGCTTGCAGTGTGGAAGAACCTGTGCTGTTGTTACAGAGCACTGGGATTGAATGGCACAAAGGCCACGTCTCCATCGGAGCTCATCCCATGCACTCAGATGCAGAAGGATGAAGGCCAAGCCCCTGCCCAGCCCTGTGGGACAGCAGTGACACTGAAACACCAGGCAGGTCAGTGTGAGGCTGGGGAAGGTGCCCTCCCAGAGCCCACAGCAAAACTGCTCAAGAGGTAAGATTTCATTTTACAGCACTTCAGGCTTTCTGCCCCAACTGGGACTCACACTCCCACGGAATGAGGCTGGACTATCAGCACAAAATGGTGAGAAGGGACTGAAGAGCTGCCCTTTCCCTCCCCAACGACATCTCCAGGGCACAGCAGCCGTCCAGGGACTCCAGCTTTCAGAAAGTCAGGTACATAAATCAAAACAACTGCAGAAGCTGAAGGCCAAACCCACAGTCATTGCAACACAATGGCAGCACACATAGGAGCAATGCCAGGCACCCACCCTCACCTCAGCAACCTGCACCTGGAGCTTTGCCTCTGAACCAACAGGGTATTTTCTTCCATTCCTTCATATTCCCACACCAACAGCAAAAAGTGTTAAGTGTGGTCATCTCAGAAACATGCAGCCAGTCACTTAAGACAATCCTGCCTGTATAATTGATTTTGGTATATCTTTAATTATAATTTTTTAAAGGTTTCAGGAAGTTAAAGAACTTTTAAGTTAGTTTGTCTTAGCTGTGCTTTGTGTTTACTTAGTTGTTCTGGTGTTCAAACTCAAGGGAAGACACAGCCCTTGCTCAACAGCAAAAGGATCCTGATTCCAGCAATCTCCCCCTCTGTCACACTCAAGCAGGAGACAAACAGAACATTTCAGGTCAGAAGAGAAACAGTGAATTACAGCACGTCTGTGTCTACAAAAGACCTCTGACCAGAAAGCACAACAACTACAAACAGACTTGAGTACAAAATAATGGCAGAGATGAAATGTTGCAACCTGATCTACCTGATCTGCTGTTTGATTCTGTTTGATCTCACCTTGTCCTTCAGAATACGGGCAAAATTCACAGAAGTTTGGCTATTAAGACATATGGAAAGCCCACAGCAAGCTCATTATGAGCCTTTCTATGACAGACAAGGATCACCTATCATACCACTATACATATGACTGCCAGCTCCAGGCCAACACAGAACAGCTGAAGTTTATTAATTTTATAGTCTGGACATTTCACTACACAGAAAAGAGGGAAAATCAGTCCAAACAGACCATAAATACTTTACATTACATCAATAGTTTCAATTGATTTATACCTTAATAATAAAGCAGCATTTTATTCATTACCTCTTTCTCCAGAGAAGGACCGTGTTGAACCAAAAGTAGCTACATCACCGTTTCTCTAGAAGGAAAGGGATAAAAGGTTTTTTACAGAAACCCACACCCACACAAACTTCGCCTTTCTAGTTCTCACACCATCTTACCCAGGAATACACCATGTACTCCTTTATTGTTACATACAAGCAAAAACTGCCTCGGTGGAAACATGGCCCAGCTTTAATTCCCTAAACAATCAATTACATCACCTTTTAAACCTTAATTACCCATTTATAAAACAAACACTAACCAAGTCCAGTGCTTTATATCAACACTTCCCTTTAGTATCACATTAAGCAGAAACAACTCAAAATCTCAGAGAAAGCAGTGATAAAGAAGTCAGGCAAAGAGCACTGTCAAGAACACAAGTACTTCAGAGAAAGCTGCATGTCAGATTTTTCCGAAGGACTGTACCTGAGGGTGAGTTTTGTTCATGCTTCCCAGAGCTCCAGGGACCACTTGGAATTCTCTGCACCTCAGCACGAGCGATGTTACCAGGATACAAACCCAACAGAGGCAGGGGAGCAAGGAGAGCACTGCACAGACAGGAGGGGACTGGCAGGGCAGTGCTGAGCCTCTGCTCCAGCCCTCAGTGAAAGCCAACCACAAACTCTTGTTATTCTTCCCATCTAAAACGTGGGATCGCAACAGGGCGTTAGACAACTCAAAGTAGAGATTTAAGAAGCTCAGAGCCCTGCTGACAGATGAACACTCACCTCTAGCTCATGCTGACTTTGTTAACCCCAGTGCCTGTCACAGAAAACACCTTTCACAATGAAAGCTTGAGGGAAGAGAGTCTGCTCATCATCATGAAAGTCTCCTTTCTCCACACCTTCTTCCCAAGACAGAGCTGTCACACTGCCCTTGTGGCAGCACCAGCCCAGGCTCCTGCCAGATGATGAGATCTCAGGAGAGCTGTGCAGGATCCAACCATCTGGAACAGCTTCCTTGCTTGGGCAACGAGCACAGGCACAGGAAATCCTCCAGGGTCCTCTTTTACTTGTGTGCTTGAATTTCCAGGCCCGCAGGAAGTCTTAGCAGCTCAGCCTGCAGCAAACACGAACTTACAAATACATTGCAGCCTTCTAAGCTGGCTGCAGGTCTCGGCACAGCTCACGCAGAGGGGAGTTTTACAGCTTCAAGGATGAAATTGCATGAGCAGGCAGCTTTTCCATGGGAGTAGTGGGGAGAAAAAGCACCAGCATAAAGTTTTTGAGGAGCCTGTGTTGTTCTTGCAAGAGTTTACGAAGAGCCCTGTGCAAGAGCCAGGTCAAGCAGGCCAGCTGTGCATACCCTGCAAAACAATCTACAGTGAAGAGTTTAAAATGTGGAGTAAACCCACTCTTGGAGACAAATGTCCATCTGAGATGCCCAGAGAAGGACAACAGAGCTGGAGAAGGGTCTAGAGCAAAAGTGTAATGAGGGAGGGAGCTGGGGGTTTCCACCCTGGAGAAAAGGAGGCTCGGGGGGACCTTCTCGCTCTCTGCAACTCCCTAAAATGAGGTTGGAGCCAGGTGGGGGTTGGGCTCTTCTCCCAATTAACAAGCAACAGGACAAGAGGAAACAGCCTCAAGTTGCACCAGAGGAGGTTTAGATTGGACAGCAGAAAAAAAATTCTTTGCTGAAAGAGTTGTCAGGCATTGGATGAGGCTGCCCAGGGCAGTGGTGGAGTAACTACTCCTAAAGCCATGTGGATGTGGCGCTTGGGGACATGGGTTACTGGTGGCATTGGCAGTACTGGGGGAATGTTTGGACTCATTCTTGGAGGTCTTTTCCAAGCTAAAACATTCTGTGATTCTACAGCTTGACATCCACCACCATCTGTTTCCTGCTCCAGGATTATCAAGCTCAGCTGTAGCCAACCAGGCAATTGGATTTTAGAGCAGTTACCCCACATCAAAGACTGCTTAGAGTTCAGAAAAATGAGTTCGTGACAGCGAGGTAAGAAACATAAGCAAGCTTTTCTGACGTTTAAAAAAATAATAAAAAAAAAAATTGCCAAAGAGCAGAAAAGCTGAAGAGGCAGCAAATATTAAGGTATCCAATATGATAGGTTATTGTTAATTCTAGCACCTAAAAATCCCCCAATTTCCCCCAAATACACCTTGGCTGTTTCTGCCAGCAGTGAATCGCACACACTAAAGAGGGTCACCTCATTTGTGTCCAGATGATTCCATTCTAAATCTGATACAGGTTCAGTTGAACACATGCCTAAAGAGAATATAAAATGCTTTCCTCCAGCAATTTCAATAATTTAAGGCCCTTCATTTAAACAGCGGTTTTGAGCAGAGATCAAACCCAAATTGCAGACTCTGAAAATGGAGATGTCAGTAAGTCAAACATTTAACAAAAAATGAATAGGAAATGACATTTTGCAAAGCCAAATGCCAAGATAGCTTAAAGAGTCCATTTAGATTAGAAATCTTGAGAAACAGTTCAATTGCTTGCTAGTATCTGATTTTACTGAGGGAAGATCTTTTGACAAGTTTACAAGTACAATGCTCACCAAATTCCTCAGGCTCTGGCTCGCTCTGGATACAGCAGAGCCAAGTGCCAGAGTGCCACAGGCACAGAGCTCTCTGTGACCCAACAGCACGTTGCTGAATCACTGCCTGCACTGCACAGATCACTCAGCTGAAATGTCATTAAACAGCAAACAAAAGACAAAACACCCAATGAAAGCACAAGTTGTTTGCTTAACTCGAGCCCAGGACTGTAAGCAATGGAGTTTTGAAGAGAAAGTTTTGTGAAATCAAGCCGTCAGCCTAACAGAGGTTGTACTGTCCACGCTGGAACAGGAAAAGAGCCACGTCTGCACGGAGCTGCTCCCTCTGCAACCACATGTAATGGTAAAGAAAAACATTTTAACAGACTAGCAAACATTTCCATGAGCTATTCAGTTAGAAAAATGGGGATTGCTGAAGTCTCTTCTGGAAATCCCAAACACCACAGTGCTAAGAAGATGGGCACTAATCCCTGAAGTAAATCCAGCATTGGCAGAGTAATTGCTGAACAGGGTTGCACACAGCAGATCTGAGCTCTGGCATCCCCAGCACAGCGGGGCCGTGCTTGGCTTTGCCTGCGCCAGCAGAAACGGGGCTGAATCGCTGCTGCAGAATCACTGACAGGGGATCTCCTGTCCCTGCCAAGTGAGCAACGTCCCCAAACATCACCCTGTCCCTTCTCACAGCAAGGCCTCTGCAGTGACACCTACACAGAGGGCAATGGCTGCTGGCACCCCAATTTCTGGGCTGTCCCACTGAAGAGTTCAGCGTGAAGAGGTACTGCTAATTTAAGACTGCAGACTGCAGTTCCTGCAGGCTGAGAGAAACCTGCTGAAAACAAACATCCTTAATGGGCTGACAGCTCCTGACAGCCACAGTGCTGGAGTGCTGCTGGGCCAGGTCTGCACATTCCTGCCTGATGGCCCCTGCAAGGCTCCATCAGCTGCAGTCACACCACCACTTGGTCACAGACACGCTGGGAACGACCACTAAGCCAGGTTTAAGTAAGGGAACACATCACTCACTGTAGCACACAGTCTTCACACTGCATCACTGTTATCTCCACACTTCTTCAGCACATTTTTTTAAACCTTTGAGGGAATTCTGTCTAATGAACAGAAAGATGACAGTGAATTGGAGACCACGCATTCTAGCCAGCATTCACTTAGACACCCTAAAACAAATCACTGACACCCCCAACTTGCCAACACTGTGGGAACCAGCATTTAATAAGATCCACAAAAAATAGGTTAGACATGAGGGACATTGTTAGTTGTTGTTGCTGTGTTAGTGAATCACACAGCAAAATTAGGTCACGTTGCCCATGAGAGGAAGGCTACAGACAGGCTTTCACACTGAGCTTGTTGTGGTCAATAATTAACCATAGCAAAAAGCTATATAGTCAACATTTTCTATACAGTCAATTTTATTTGTCTGCTCTCATTTCTCAGGAATCAACTTGTTTCTGTAAATGAAGTTACAAGACCAGAATAGTTAATCAAGAACAGAAAGTAGAAGTTTTCAGAAAACACAAGTGCTAACTTTACAAGCAATTTAAGACTTAAAGGCTAAAGTTTGACAAAATAACTGACCATGTTATGTTCCGCACGTGAAGGGATATGTCTGTAAATTTTAACAAAGTTTCCATCTTTCACAAGCTGAGTTCTAGCTTACAGTACCTCACAAATGCTTTCCACCTTGAATATTGCCACACCGTAGAAAAAATATATTTCTGTTTTTGGAGACAGGGTTGTTTGTGCATGGACAGTAACAAATACAAAAAAATTCAGCAGATAATTTTATAATATTTTCTCTTAACTACAACAGAAAGTGCAACACTAGAAAGGCATCTCCTGCCTACTTAAAATGTCATATACCTTTACAAAGCTAACTCTGACTGTACACATTACATCCTAGAACACACAAGTAAATTTGAAAGTGTCCTGGCAGAAGTATGGAAAGCATGCTTACAACTTTTGTAAGCAAAAAGACACATAGCAAACACCAGTGAAAAGTGATTACGCCTGGAAACAAACATAAATCCATGTCTGAATGTCTGAATCTCCTCTACTAGCTGAAAACAAAATCCCATGACATTTGTTGATTCTGCAACTTTATTTGCACTTAAAGACTGGCTGCTAAGCTTCTCATCTGAAGAACCACCACAATCAATCAGGAGTTGCTAGCTCTGTTAGAATTAGTCTATCGGATCCAACGGATTTAAATTGCAGATTGATCCAGATTGACTTTTGTAGGAAGAGGTCCTGCTTCTTCGTGTTCCTCAGTCTTGCATCTAACCACAACAAGTGCAGAGGGTGGGTATCTGCTGAGTTTTTGCTCATTCATGTATTCCAAATCTCCGTAGATGCTCAGCTTCTGAAACATTTAAACAAGTTACTTTAAGACAAAGACTCTCCAAGCTGTGAATAAAATGAATTTCATTATGCAACTGCATTCCAGGTTCTGACGGCTGCAGCCCTGCAACACAAGGCTTTCTGTAACATCTGAAATTCATGGGCTAGAACTGGACTTGCATCCAGAAGAAATGTATTAAATCCACCAGAACAAGGGTGGATACAGTGCCTGTGTAACAGCTCCTCTGGTGTGCAAACACCGTGAGCCAGGACTCTCTGGGCACTGGGAGAGTGCCTGTTCCCCTCAGTCAGACTCTCTGCACTCACTAAAACTCTGTTCTCTGTTCACTAAAACTGTTGATCCTCCTGCATTAAACCCATAGTGGGTCCCCCCTACGCCACCCAACCCTCGGAACAGCTTCATTCCCAGAGAAATGAGACAGCCTCCATTTGTTCAGAACAATCTGAAGGTTGTTGAGAGTAGAGCACTACAAACCAAAAGACATCACATCTGAATAAAGCTCAGAGCTCCTGTGAGCCACAGGAATGAGCAAGAATGCTCAGCTATAAAATCATCATTTAAATAAACAAAATTGGTTTGCCATCCACAGCCACAAAATAAAAAAACCCTCTTTCTAACCAAACTTCCCCAAATATTTCTTATCCTCTAGACAGCTGTAACATAAAAGCAATATAATGAATAAACTCAAAATACTGTAGTTCTGAAGTGCAGTACCTCAGATGGAACATACTGCTCTACAGCTGTAGCTACAGTTGCACAACAAATCCAGAGCAGCACCAGCACTGACAGGACGAGCGTAGTGGTTAAAATCCAACTGGAATTTCTGAAATGAGAAGAATGTTGATAGATTTCATAGACTGAATACAAGACAATGGACTCTAAAAAGTTTGGCTCATTTTTGACTGCCCTTCCTGCCAATTCATTAGTCTCTGGCTCTTCCAGCTACGCAGCCCACTGCAGACTCCTGGGTACTTTAATGCCTCTTTGATATCATGAAAGACTTGCTGGATTCTGTTATTGGGCCCTAAGCATCCTCCTGTTTACAGACTTAAAAACAGATTTTTCTGTTATGCATTTGAGGGGCAACTCACTGATCCTTCACGTGTAAACTTTTAAGGAGAAAGTAAAAAGCTTTAATAAATACATACAGGGTATTTTCAGCCTGGAAACAGGACATAGCAGTGTGCTACATAACACAATCCCAAACAACTGCTTTGCCCTAAAACACATCCAGAGCTAATGACCAGGCAAAACACAGTATTGATTAAACAGTTCCCAGAACACACTCGAAAAACAGTGTAGGAAATTATCAATATGCTGTTCACATGAACTGGAAAGGAAAAATCAAAGCTGGCAGGACAGGCTGCACAGGGTCCAGCACAGCAAAGCAGCACTAACAGTCAGATACAAAACTGTGCTGCTGTGCATCCTGAGCCTACAGACTCGGAGACCCTGAGACCTGCCACGAGTGCTGCACACACAGAGGAAAGGCCTTTATCCTCCCCAGGGGGCACAGCCATCCCGGGACATACGTACATGGAGAGACACTTGAAGAAGCTGTCGTTAGCTCGCTCCTCAAAGAGCCCCCGGAACGTCTGGGAGCTCCCTGGACGTCCGTCTGCTGAGGTACAACAGCAAAACAGAGGTCAGGAGAGCAAGGACAGGGAAAACCCAAACCCCACACACTCTGTTTGTACACACAGCAAGAAAGGAAGCTTTTAAAACAGCCCCAGTTTGCAGGTTTCCATTTCCAGCAGAGCTTGGTTTCTACCACACTTTGCCAAGTGTACACAGTGCGCTCTGCACAGTAAATAATTATATTGCAGCTTTCTAAAAATTTGCTTTCATATGCCACCTGTAACTTCATTTTTTTTAATTTGCACGACAGAGAACATTTGCATTTACTCTTCCAAAGCACAAAGAACAACTTACAGGCTGTTTTACTCAGCGACAAGGATCCTTTTGTATCTCCAGTTTCCTGATCAAGCTGTGGAACATACTGCACTTCTGGCTTTGACTAAAACAAAATAAGGAGTTAGGAAATCCTGCTAGAAAGCTTCCACAGATTTTGATAATTTACATTTTCAGAACTAATACAGAAATTAACCTTAAGACATGCTCTATTCTTTTAAGTTTGAATTTTAAAATGGCCCTAAAGGCAGTAAAATACTAGGAAAAACGAAACACTTTTGATAGTGTTCTACAGTCTTTTTTGTGACTGGAAGAAGCAGAGCTAAAGTCAGCAGCCAGGACACCTTAATCTCAGTGAAAAAAGGAAGCACCTGGAATATGACAATTTTGCCATCATCTGCTTGGAGGTAGAAAGTCCATGAGGATGTTATGAAGCTCTGAGCTGAGTCCATCATGTCACTCCAGAATGATCTCACCAGTGTCAGAGGAAAGAGGAGATGAATTCTTGGCATCAGGGACATTAACTGCAAGCACAACATTAACATTTTTTCCATTTGTTTTTATTTGAAAAGGACAGAAGCTATGTTCTCGCTCACCCCTTGCCCCATGTCTAGATTTCAGTCCTTCGGAAGATTTATTTTCCATTTGAAGAAATTTAAAAAAGAGGAGACACATACTGAACAGAAACAAGTAGGTGGTATTTGAAAAACATGTCACCTACTTACTTGCTCTTGCCTTAACTCAGCAAATGGCAACTGGTTCTGGCATCCAAGATGGCAAGCATATTGTTCATCAGATTGGGAGTATGCTTCAGTACAGGCTGCAAGGGAGAAGTTCCCCAAATGAGATGATAAATTCTGCATTTTAGTTAAGAAAACATTCCCAGTATAAGCTGGATCAGAAACAAAGCAGCAGTTGACAATCCCATTTGCAGAGGAAGATATGGCAATCCTAGGGTAGCATTTGCTCTGAGATCTAATGACAGAATCAGAGCTTCAGCAGAGCAGGGAGCTGAAATCTGGCTGCAGTCAGAGCAAACGATCACCAGCGTTACCCTGGCTGAGCTCAGGGGTGTAAGTTCTCCTACAGCTTTCCTCTACACATCACATAAAACATCAGAGAACAGCGATGGAATCCCAAAGAGAACAGAGGGACCATCAGTCCATTAAATCCCTTTCAGGTAACAGCAGAAGCCATGGTATCACAGGAAAATCAAAGGAGCGTTTCCTGCTAATACAGAAACTGCACTGAAAGTATTATGGAATAATTTCTTATGAAAAATGAAGTTAACTCTTTGTTTTACAGAGAGCTTCTATTAATTGCTCACTAGAGATCATAAAGACCAAGAAATCTAAAAATATTTGGAGAGAATAATTTAGTTTATTCTGCCCATGGACAAATCAGGCAGATGAAGCTATGGCACAGCTCTCCTGCACAATTCTAAAGCTTAGGTGGACAGTGTTGTAGTAGTACCTGAACTAAAGAATCAAACCAAAGGACAGCAGCTCTCCCAGTTTTCCAGAGGAACAAATGGACCATCGTAAGGACTAAGAAGCTGGCAGGAAGCATGGCAGCAGCAGCTAAACATCGGAGTGTTCAGCTCATGGCACCTGAGCAGCCATTCCACGCTACAACTGCCACCGAGTCAGTGTTTGCAGGAAGCACCAGAGACAGAACTGAGCAGATCAGCCAAGATGGATCTGCCAAGCACAGAACACTCACTCAGGGCACCCACCAGCAGATTATAGAACATAAGCCAGCAAAGACAACAGCCCCAGAAAGGAGAGCTAAACCAGAAATAAGCAACTGTTCCATTACTCTACATGTGCTCTATTGCTACATTACCCTGCTTTATGGCACTCCTTCGTGTGTGGTTTGACAACTACACTGACAGGCTGGATCACAGCTACACACAGCGTGACAGACTGGAGCATCAGCCCATTTCTGGAGTATTTAATGCTGTTTTGTAATGCATCAGCATCTTTTCACGTCAGGCTTCTGCTTCTGACCTGAGCTGGCCACAAGCTCTCTTGCTTTCAAGAGCTACTGAGAGGACAAAAGCTTCCCTTGAGTGCTGGCCTAGTGCTTAATTGTATTGGCAGTAAAGGTGGAGAGCTCCTACCTTTTGTTTCTGAATAAAACTGTGAATCAGCTTCCTCAATATTATTGGAAGAAAAGTTCTATACAATTCCAAACCCACTATTAATTGGCCTGTATCACACACCATCCCTGGAGGGATTTAAAGGTGTGGCACTTGGGGACAGGGTTTAGTGGTGGGCTTGGCAGTGCTGGGGGAATGATCGTAAAAGTCTTTTCTGACTTAAATGATTCTGTATTTCATCTTCACTGTGAAATCCTTGCTCTAACAC
Organism: Oriolus oriolus; assembly: GCA_013400235.1. Classification (NCBI taxonomy): domain Eukaryota; kingdom Metazoa; phylum Chordata; class Aves; order Passeriformes; family Corvidae; genus Oriolus; species Oriolus oriolus. The sequence continues at coordinate 257,595 of VXBT01007391.1, read as the reverse complement.
AGATAGCCTGAGAGAATTAGTAACCAACACTTAAAGGCCTATTCCAAACAAAGCATGTACTTCATTCCCAAAGGTTTAGCTGCAGGGAAAGCTTAGGATGTAGCCTAGACCACAAGTTACAAGGCATATTAAGATCTGTGTTCTTGCTCCACTTAACAATTCACTTCTATACACAGATTTGTCAGGAATGGCAAATAGGACTGATTGTCACAGGGAATTATTAAAAGACAAGTGTTCATTTGCCTGCATTTCCCCCAGGCATTTTGTGTTTTCTATGACAAACTGTTTATAGTAAAATGAAGTATTTCTAATTTATTTACACAGACTGATGATACTTGAGAAATTCAGGAAATCAGCAACACTAAGGAGAAACTCAGAGAACAACGTTCCCCTAAGATTTTTTTTTAAACATCCTGTACATAGACTTTAAGAAGCTGTTAAACAAACCCAAAGCAACTGAAGGAACGCCACCAATTCAACACCACCCTTTCAGACACTGCTGCTCTCCCCTCCATTATGTCTTCATATGATGGGATGCTGAAGGGGCTCTGAGGGCTCACCAGAGTCGCATTCCTGTTTGGTCCGATTCAAATCGGCGCCATCGTCCACAAACTGACAGATGGAGAAGAGTCGGCAGCCCCGCTGGCAGGCGTACAGCTCCTCTTCCTGGGGAGGCACAAGGAAAGGCTTGCATCCCTCCAGCCCACAAGAAATGGTCAGAAAACAAACATTTTTTTGGTTGTTTGGTTGGGTGTTTTTGTGCTCCTTCCCTCCACCAGACCTACAACCCAGCTCAATGTGACACGGGATGACCTGAAATAAACCCAAGCCAAGCACCACTAACAGCCTCTGGATTTACTTCAATCAGAGCTTTTCCTTCTGCAGTGGGCAAACCTGGAACAGCCAATGCTATTTTGTAATCTCAGACCCACAACTCACGAGCAAAATGAATTTTTTACAAAGTGTTGTGTTTGAAATTAAGAGACAGTGCTGTAAAAGATTTATTGATGTTTAACCCTACAAAGAGTAGAAAATCTCCATTCTCAGAACTGAAATGGTAAAACGCAGCACCGAAGGACAGAAAACGTCTAATTTTGACAGTGTAAGACAATGTATCTAATCAGACTAATGACTCTAATCAGAACTACAACAGAACAATCAGAAAAAGAGATTATTTTCTAATGTCCTACACAGCATCCTGGTTATCTGCCTACAGCCAGACCAGCCCCACAAAAACAAATGTTTGTTTATTACATTGAACTGAAAGGCAAAAATGCTTCCTCACTGCCAACCATTAAAATTAAGCAAATACAGAAATCCTACACCTAGTATTTCTTCCGTCCACACCACCAAGGGGGTGGATGTGAGCTAAAGCCTCTGTCACGGGAGTGTCCCACGTCTGACCACACCCTGTCACTGACCCGTGAATCAGAACTTCAAAGCCAGCAGCCACTCGAACTGCACAGGTGCAAAACAGGCTCCAAATTAATTTAACAACAACCAAACACGCCACACCTCTTGTACAACCTGTTGTAAATGACCTGGCCATTGTAACTGAGACCACGAGTTCATGTGCTTAATTTAAAGGCACAAGAGTAGAAAACTGTGAATAGAAATTAAAATTCAAGTCTCACACTGACAAGGTGGGTGGTGCTGTCGCAGAAAACATCTCTTGTAATTTGACATCCAGATAAGTCAGCTTTACAGATATATTTTCATGACAGTCTCAATGAAGTTTGTCTTATTTTCCAATCACAGCAAAAACAATTTCCTTCAATTCCACCAGCAGTTTTGTGACATGCAGAACAAACACTAAATGTAAAGGGAGATGTGACTGTACTAGTGAACAGCTCCAACAACACATAAAAAAATTCATATTCAAAAAGGAAAGTAGCAAAATTCAAAAGTGCAATAAAAATCACAGAAATATCAGCCCTTCCTGAACTTCAAAGGTCCTGCAAGACAAACAAGAGCAATGCACCAAAACAAGCCATAAGTACACGTGTAAATTTACTCATATTCCACACAACTCCCTGTTCCTTCTCTCCATGGGGACACCAGTATCAGCTACAAAATCCAACTGAATTCCACGGGGAAGCAGACAAAGCCCTGTTACCTGATCCTGGCACCGCTCCACTTGCCTGCTGCCTTCCTGTGAAATCCCAAATCTGGGGTAAGAGTTCCACCTGCTACACAGCTGCAGCTGACAATGAAGTTTATTGCCAACAAAGAACAAGGAAAGATGAGATTTTTGATCCCGGATTTTCCCAATTTAAGCCCGTAGTTCAAAGCCGTGCAAAGCATGAACCAACAGCAAAACTCTGGGGTAGGAAATTAAACTCCTATCAGACGCTATTTCAGTATTTTATCATGAGATAAGAAATTCCCATGAAGGCTCTGACGAGCTAGTTGTTTGTTATCATTTATGCTTCATCCTTCAACATCCAAGTGCCGCACTGGCGCCCTGACTCAGGATCTCTGCCCTACCACGAACACAGCACTGTTTTAGTGCCCAAAATATGGAACAGCCCAAGCCAAATTACAGCTGCCTTTTTAGGAACAGGAGGAAAAAAAAAAAAGCAGCAGAACGCCCAAAACCCACAAAAACCCCAGCACTGACAAAGCTGTACTTTGACAACAGCGCTTCCGTGGCAAGAGGCAGCCTGCTCATCTATTTCCATAACGAAGTACCTGTCTTTAGAGGAGAGACGGAGCTGCAGGGGGAGAGGGGCAAAGGAAGGGCCGTGCCGGCCCCGGGGGAGGCGGAGGGAAGAGGCGCAGGTGCGGGGAAGGGCCCGCCCGTACCTTGGGGTAGGTGTGCAGGGGGTAGGTCAGCTGGCAGGCGCGGTGACACGACGCCGTGTTGCCCAGCACGGAGTCGAAGGCCTCGGAGGAGGCGGCGGGGAGCGGCCCCGCGGCGGCTTCCGTCTGGATCACCAGGAACAGCGGCAGGAGCAGGAGGAGGACAGCGAGGCCTCCCCGCCGCACCGCCATCTTCGTCCCTCCGCCCCGGCACCGGCCGCCGGCAGCCTCTCGCGAGATGTGTCCGCGCCCCGCGCGGGGCCTGCTGGGAGGTGTAGTCCGCGCCGCGGGACATCCCCGGCCATCCCATAGGGCCTCGCCCCTGGTGGGAACTACCGGGCGGAAATGGCGGGGCGGCGGCGGCTTCCGTGAGGGAGGGCGGCAGGGCGAACATGGATCGGTTCGTGGTGCGCCGCGCCCGCGACCCGCAGAGCCCCCGCCGGGCCGCGCCCGGGCCTCGCGTCTGCCGGCAGGTCACCCTCGAGTCCCTCAAGGCAGGTCACCGGCGGGAGGGAGCGGGGGCACGGCCCGGCCTCCCGGGGCCGAGGAGGGTCGTCAGCCCGCGGCACCGGGTGCGGCACGGGCGGGGCAGCGCGGGGCGGCGGCGGAGGAGGAGCGGTGTGTAAACACCGGTTCTGCACTGAAATCTTGGCAGCGCTGAGGTGGGATCCTTGCAGGGAAGTGGTTATACAGGTGCAGAAGGCTCGGCTGCCTTGGAGGGGGTTCCATAGGTTAGAACTCGGCGTGGTGCAGGGACAGGCTGGGCACACGATTCGGGAACAGCCCGGTGACACCGCCAGCTTCAGTATTTCCAGCTTGCTCTCTTCCCTCCCCAGCAAGGAAATCCCTTCAGTTCATTTGTCTTGTGTGAGACTTGCATAAGAGCTGAACCCCTCTTGGTCCACCTGCTTGTAGAAACACAACAGTAAAACATTTGCTGCACCAAAAAGTTCATCGATGTGTGGCAGAAATCAAAAGAATGGTGGATAAAGCACTGCAGTTCTCTGACCACTGCTGAATAAGATGCCTTGCATCCAAAATATGAGACTTGCACTGTTTCCAGTCTGTTCTGTCAAGGTCTGTGGCAAAACCAGTGAAAAACACTGCAACTGTGCAGTGTACTCAGGTCTGCATTCGTGTTCCCTAACGCTTTGTTTCTTACTTTGCTGGCATTATTTTACTTTTGCAGTCAATCTGAGTGGGATTCTAAGGATAATCAGTCACCTCCCTCTGAATCCCTTTTACTATTTAGACACATTTATACAATGGATTCCTTATGTTATAAGTGACCACTCAATATTATGATTAAAGGAATTTTATTTAAAAAATCAAGTATAAATTTGAAAAAGAGCCACGAAGCAAAAGCAACGCCGAGCCAGGCGATCGGCGTTGGGTGAACTGAGTCCGAACACTGACGGTCCGAATCCAGCTAGTTCACCCCTGCTGTTCTGGTGAGGTGTCTTTTTATACCTTTTTTCTTCTTTGTTAGTTTTATCTTTTCACTACAACAGTGTCATCTCCCACCACGTCTGACGGACAGTTCCTGAATTCGGTAGTCGATTTTTGCTGCTCGAATGAGTTTCTGGTGACATATATGATTTATTGTATATGCACACATGGACTGTACATCTTGGAGCTCTGCCAGCCAAGGAAATCCCACAAGATGCTTATCTGTGGAATGTACCTTGCTAAGGCTTATTCATACAGAATTCTCCTTGAATACATAGTTTCTGTAGCCACCTGCTTCCAGTGTTTGTGCTTTCTTTGCAGTGCTTGCAATTTCAAAATTTTAGCACGAATTATTCTGTCACATACGTTACACTTAAATTCAAAACACTTCTAGGAGATATTTGCTGTTACGTGCCCAGAGTTTGGCAGACCAGGGTGAAGCCTCTCACTCTGCTTTCTGGTTACTAGTCTTGATTTGCAGGGGTTTTCTCATTCCAAGAAAGTACCCATCATGTACTCTGTGCTCTGGTTCATGCCATGATCAATAATTCACGTGTTGATAATAGCACCATTAGCTGAGATGAAGGCAGTGTCCTTATTTATCATAACAGTATTCCACTTTCATAATGGCTTTTCTCTTTCCCAGAGAGTTGTGGTTGTGGAAGACATAAAACGATGGAAGTCTACACTTGAGCTTCCTGGGCAACCAAAAGAGAACCTGATGGAAGCTTTGGAGGAACTGAAGAAGAAAATACCTTCCAAGGAAGTGTTACTTTCCACTAAAATAGGTACATCTGGTCTATCTAAACTGTGAATATTAGGCTGTCTTGTGTTTGCTTGGCTTGTCAGTACACAAGAGATTAGTTTGGAAGCTTTTTAAGAAATGAGGAAATTGCTGCCAATGAAATATTTTTGATAGCAAGCCTGCAGTTTTCACAGCTTGTACTGAAAAAGTCAGCTGTCCTCTGATTCCTCCCAGGAAATACTGCATCACCCCTTTTTTGGTCAGAGTTTTGAAGAGCTCTCCTTGGTACCTGTGCGTTTTATTCCTCCTGCTGTCTGTCAGTGCTCATTTATCTGATTTGGCTGAATCCTCTGAAGGTATGAGAAAATCTCCTCAGGCTGGCCCGGAACTGCTTCCTGCATCCTCATCCTGAGGAATCCCCAGCAGATGGGCAGCTCCATGCAAATGGCACAGCCCCGTGCCTGCCTCTTTTCCATAGGATTTGGGGGAGGGATAACGTGTGACCACATGGTCCCTGCCTTTCCTGAACAGGGAGAGCATCCCGGCCTTTGTTTGCAATCGCAGCAGCCGGATCCCTGTTCACAGAGCCCTGCAAAGGAGCTGCGATCCGCCCCTTTCCCCATCCTTCCGATGTGTCGTTTCGTTTGCCATGTTCGACTTATTCAGGCTTTTCCCGGGATTTTTCTCAATGCCTGCCTGAATAGTGCCGGGCTGGAAGAGCCACTGAAGCCTAACAGTGACATCTCCTGGCCGACAGCGCTCCTGGCCAGGGAAAAACACCTCTTTGGAAGAAGGAGGGTCCCTTTTGTCTCCTTGCAGGGGAAAGCCTCTTCTGCACTGCCAGGCCCTCTCGATGGGAAAGACTCTGCTTGGAGTCACCGTGGTGTTCACATGTTAAAGTGCTGCAGCCATCACCAGCAACATCTGTTTCCTTAAAGGGGTTTTCCAGTTAAAAACCAGCATTTTTTGTAGGCCAAGCTTAAAAGCTTTTACCAGATCCAGGATCTGTGTAAAAAACTAGCGTAGCCCTGTGTTAAATAACTGTCGCTCCACACCTTGGTGACTTGAGAAGGTGATTTTCACAATTCCTTGCTAATTTCTCAGGCTCCATGCTTAGCTCCTAGTCATTTTGTATTTATGTTTGTGTCAGTGCTTCGGTTGTTTTGTTGAGACTGCCCGAGCTAAAAACGTGTGTGGCTGCTTTGGCACCGATGTGATTCGGCTGGTGTCAGTTGTATTTTTTCCCACCTGCCAGTCCCAAAGGAGCTGTTCCTGTTTTCCAGGTCACACCGTGAACAAGATGCGCAAACACCCCGACCCGGACGTGTCCGGCCTCGCCAAGGATGTTTACAGGGAGTGGCGAACCTTCATCAGGGACCACTCCAACAGGCCCTCCATTGAGGTCAGGAGCGACCCCAAATCCGAGGCTTTCAGGAAGAAGGCTCGGAAGCTGCTCTGTGAAGCCCTGGAATTAGAGGTGCAGTTCAGAGCCACTTGTCTGTGGTTCACAAACTTCCTTCTTGTGGGAACAAGTTAAACCTTTTCCAGCCAGAGCTACTGCCAAGCTGGTCCTGCCTGCAGGGTGGGGACAAGACCAGGTGATCTGTTCCTATTTTTAGGGGTTCACAGCACATCCCTATTTATAAGTAACTTCATTTACAAGGTAGATACTGTTTTTTGGTTGTTAACCAAGTGAACCTGCTAATTGTAAGCGAGGTGTATTTGCTGATACATTTCCATAACCTGTCAGCAGATTACTTGTGTGCCCACTGCAGTTGGGCTGTACAAGAGAAGGCAGAAATCAATAGAACATGAAGTTTTTCCTATTAAATAGCTGTGAAAGCAAGAGTGGGAGTTTTTAGGTGTTTGCTAATTAAATATTTGTAAATTTAAATCTATTGCAAAAACAGAGAGGCAAGGCTGACAGTATATAACGTGGTGATAAATACCAGATCCCTCAGGTGTGTTTAACAAATGAACAGGGCTTTGCTGTAAGGCTTAGTAACTGGTTTGCTTGGTCTATGAAATGCTGTGATAATTATCCTTTTCAATTTATTCATTAATGATCCTTTAAATGACAAGTCAAGTGTTAAGCACTCAAGAATTTCAAAGTTTTGTGTTTGCTAGCTGTGAGAACAACCTCTCCAGCTTCCAGTCCATCTCATCTGGGGCAGCACAGAAGGATGCTTTGCTGTAGGAATGCCTCAGAAAGGTAGGAACTTAGCTTTGCTGGGTCAAGCTCAGATGGTAGAAAGCACAGCTACACATGGTGATTAGACTGGTAGTAAAGTCTGTATCTGTGGGACATAAAGACTCTGGTACCACCCTAAAACGAGCAGAATTGGGTAAAGCAGAACTGGGTGAAGCAGAATTGCCTCTGAACAGGACTCACCTGAAAACACCTGCAGCCACCACATGTGCAAGCAGAGGTCACAGCAGTTGAACTGCTTATAAAGGCAGGGCAGTCACAGCTGCTGCACTGACACCTGAGAGGCTGACAGAAAGGAGAAGGGAAGGTAGGGCTGAGTGGATCCAAGGGGCTTTTTAGTGATGGGTACCAAAACCTATGTGGTGAAGGACTTGCAGGAATACTGCTTGGCTCACTGGAATCTCCTGCATGCAAAGCATAGGAGATTCCCCATCACAAAAGGCAGAAGTGAAATTAAAACCATTTCTTGAAGGATGAGGTTTTTTTTCCTAAATTGTGCTGAATTACAGGTTTTGGCACATGTTGAAGCTATAACTACATAATTAACATTTAGCAAATCCCTTTCTGCATTCTTAATTACACCTCCTTCTACACACAGAGAGCCCACATTTCCCTTTATAGCACCAGGCAGAGTTGCCAAGTGTTTGGCATGTCTTAGAGTTGCTGTTGGAATCAAGTTTAAAATAGTATCCAAGGTACCTTACATCAGCAAGATCAAAAGTGAGCTTTATGGAGACACTACAGCATAGCTTATAATTGCAGTTGAGCTTGATACCCAAAGCTTGTCACAGATTAGTTTCCTGTTGTGATGGCAAAGTACTGCCACCCAGCTGGAGGTGGGATATGTTCCCTGCCACTGACCACGCTGCCTTGTCCCTTAATTGCTAGGGTGGAATTAAATTGCTCTTCCTGTTACACTTGTGACGGGAAGCAGATTTCCTTGAATCTAAGCTGATTAATGAAAGAAACACTGAAAAGCACCAAACTCCAATTTCAATCAGCTGGCCTCCTTATTAAATGTAAAGATCTAATTTTATACTTTGCTGTTTTCAGATTGATCACCCACTGGCTGAAAATATTGAGCGTGAAGCTTTTCATCTCTGTTCCCGCCTCATTAGCGCTCCGTACCGCAGGGCCGTGCGAGCCCTTGTCTTCTCATTAAAGCACAAACCTGAGACCCGAGCAGGAGTCAAGGCTGGCACACTCACTGTCCCTGCCTTCGTACAGAGCCATAAAAAGTGAGCTGTTGTGCTTGATCCTGAGGGAGAACTTCCTCTGCCTGTATTTCTGTGGAACTGGAGCCCTTGCTGTGGTGAGGGGAGTGCAGGAGGGCTGACTGTGTGTGACTCCCTGGCACCACTCCATGAACAGGGCTGCTGGAGGGAAAAACTAATGATGGAATGGGTGCTGTAAATCTGACTTGGTAAAAATCCACGTGGGCTTGTTGCAAGGAAAGTTCCTTCTACTCTGCTGTATATTTTCCATCCTTGCTGACTCACCTGTTTCTCTCTTCTGCCCATTTGTCATAGCTCAGTTTAGCTCCATCCCTGATGTGGATCTCCAGGTGTAATCAACTGAGTAACCCTTTTAAAGGAGCAGCTCTGTGCTGTGCTGGTTGGAATTACTGGGAATTCGGGGTAATTGGTCCTTGGGAGGGGATTCCTTGGGGCTAAGTGCAAACTCTAGTTAGCCCTAAATCAGCCACATCTGCTGCAGCTGGGCCCTGTCTGTGGCAAGAGCTGTTTTGCCAAGGTGATTTCCCTTTGCTGCATTCCAGAACTGGATGCAAAATGAATTTCAGTAACTTCCATCATCTCAGTCATCCTGTGATTTGGGGCAAATTCTGAAGCCCCAGGTATAGGTGCTATCTGATGCCTCTGCTGTTCAAGGAGCAGCTCACTCAGCCTTCCAAACCTCACTCATGATGTAAACATGGTGCTTGTTCTTACTGTAATGTGAAAAAAATCTTGTAATGAATTTTCTAAATAAAATGAAATACTCCTTTTAAAGGCTTTTTTTTTTCTCCAAAAGGAACATGGTTCAGAATGATTGCGTGAACAAATCTAAGCAACAAACTATTGTTTAAATTCTTTCTAGTTATTGTAAAGTGGAAATTTTGCCGCTATATTTGCTCTGATTTCTTCCGTGAACGAGTTGTCTTGTTCTCCATAAGCTATTACTAAGGCTGTTCCAGGCATGGTGCTCATATCTTCACCTAAAAAATGCCTGACTGTCATTACTTGAACCTGCTAGATACTTTTTTTCTTCTGTAGAGCCTAGAAGAAACACCCCAAACTTACCTGAGATGTTGAACTCCATAAATTCAATTACATAATTGCAGGTTCTCTTAAAAATATCTACACTGTTTTGTTTGCTTGGGCCAGTGCCAAGACCAGTTTTGCCTGTACACGTTGAAGGTGTCCTCAAACAGCTGAACACAGATGTTTCATTTGTAGGAAGTTAAAGTTGGGTGTGTTGGAGGCAGAAACTGGCAGATCTGTGGGTGGTGATGGTGTGGGTAATATTCAATAAGATGTAACACTTGTTGACCAGGCTATAGCAAGAAATGGGGAAACCCTCAATTTCTTACAAGCAATCAGCTCCATTTCCCACTTAAATAGCTCCAAACTGCACGGCTGTGACTGAATTTGTGTATCCTGGACTGTCAGGAGGGGTTCAGGATCAATGAATGACACAGCTTTTGCACCAGAGCTGCAACGCCAAGACCTGCAGTTATTTATTTTCAGCTTCCTGTTCCTGGTGCTGGGCTGTGTTTTCTCTATTTGGGTAACATGTGAGAAGCAAAATTCCTGAAAATGAGGCACTTCTGGCCTAATGAAAGCCAGGCCAAGGAAGTTTCCCACACAGGTCAGATACAGTCAGGCAGTGCCAAATATTTTTAATTTGGAACGTAACTTTAGGGATGCAGAGTTCTTGCACACGAGCAGAAAACTCTCCTATAAATTTCCTCTATTTAATGGTTGATGGTTTTGCCCAACTTGTTTCAAAGGAACCCAAGTGTAAAGCTCTGGGTCCAGTTCTTTTATCTTGATGTTAAAGCTGGCAGTAACATTTGGGCTGAGGATTCACAGACTCAGCTTTGCAGAAAACTGACTGGAGGAACTGGAAAAGAGGCCAGAGAGTTGGACTCAAGACCCACAGCACAGGAGGGATTCAGGGAACCAGGGAACGAACACTTTAAGGACAAAAAACAGGAAGGTGGGGAAAGAAAACAAAAACGGAGATGGGAAAGCAATAGGCCAAAAAGGGCTTCGTTTTCCCAAAGGGTGATGCTGAATGTGACAACAGGATACTTGATACCTGCCGCTAACGAAGTTTTTAATTAGTCTATAAAAACCAGATTCCCTCCGTGGAGCAGCCTACCTGCACACTGTTTATTTATGCCTTGGGTTACCTGCTGGATCAGTTTGCTGCTCCTTGGCTCTTCCTTCCCTCCCTGTGGGTGATGCAGCCGAGTCTTCATGCTGGGGAAACCCTTCTAGATTAACAGGGAGGATGAAGAGGATTTGTGCTCAGTTTCTCTGGCATGGAGACTTTGAAATCACTGGTTCCCTTTTTACAGGGGAGACATTAAATGAGGGAGGCACCCAATCTAGAGAAAAGTTCTTATTTTCCCCATTTTTCTTCCAGATTAAGCCTATCTCACAGATTCAGCCAAGGGGTACATACATAAAGCTGGCAGACCTCTAGAGAGCTGTTGCAGCCAGCAAAGAGAGGAGGGAAGCACCTTCTGGAGGTGTCACCTCCTGATCCCCCTCCCCATGCTTGGGGAATACAGGGTGGGCTCAGGGCAGCACCAGGACGGATGGAAGAGGGAACTCACTCCTGCCAGAGCTGACTTCTGACCCTGCCTTCTGAAGAGCAGATTTGGGAAGGCAGTAGGTGACAGCTTGCTCTGTTCCCCATCAGCAGGCACAGCTCGGGAGAGCTTTGTCCTGCTGTAAATTACTTGGGTGAAAGAAGATAGGAGTAGACAAGACCCTCCCTGTCCTTTGGAAAAGAGAGTGCACAGCAGCTCACCAGTTTTCATCTTTCAAGAGGCTTTTCAAAGGTTTCTTCACAAAGAACCCAAACTTTTAGATCTCATTTGCTTTCCTGGCAGCCCTGTAATATGAAGGGTTGGCTAAACTGGCCCTGGATTAAGAGACATTAAGGCAAGGAGCAGCCACAGATGTCCTTTGGATTCCAAAGGAGGCTGCAGGTGTATGCTACGGAGCAGAAACTGGGGGCTGGAGCAGTGGAGGGACAGAGGGAAACAGAAAAGAAGAGGCAGAGGGAGGGAAACAGGGAATTCCCCAGCCCAGTTGACCACAACCAGCAAAAAACCCACAACTTGCTCCTCCATGCATGGCACAGCAACCCACACTCAGGTGGGTGAGCTGGCACCTCACGGAGGAGAAACTGAGGCTCAAAGGAACTCTGACATGTCACAGGAAGCAAAAAAAAAAGGGAAGACCATGCCAGGTTACATTGCAATTAATGATGCTCCAATTCTTGTGCTGGCAGTCCCCTGAACAACATCCATGGTCTCTGTCAATTAAACTAGATTATGGAATGATCCTTGCTAATTATGTATTATTATCTAGCAAGAGGTTATCTCGCTATAAAGGATGCTCCTATAATGGACAAACACTGTTCCTCTAGCACAGCCAGCCCCAATGGCAAGGAAAACAAAAGAGCCAAAATAATTTCTGCTGTGGCCAATATTTTGCCTAAGCTGGAATGTTCACACTGCAAACACTGCACTCCTCTCCCAGACAGAGGGAAGAGGAGGAGGAGGGCTGCAACATGCAGAGCCAGCCAGAGGGAGAAGGCAGGATCAAATCTGTACCCCGCAAAGCTGCCACAGAGACATGACTGTAAGCTCAAAATCCAGCTGTGAACTCTCCCACCCATCACGGAGCACTCAGCCTCCACACACCAAAATCCCCACAGGCAAGGCCCTCGTTGTCCCTGGGGCTGTGATGATCAGGAAACAGGGCTTAAAATAAGCTTGGAAAACAGCTCCCGGTAAATGCCGTCATTGCATTTTTAATTGTCCATATGCTTGATCCATTATGTTTTCCCAGATGGCTGGGCTGCCTGACTACTGCCTCCTCAGCTGTGCCACTGTGGTCAGGGTCTCCAGTGGGTACCTGGATCCCCAAGGCAGGGACACTCTCGTGGCAGGATCTGTGTCACTGTGGTCTCCAGTGGGTCCCTGGAAAGCTCCGTCCTTCCCAGCATAAAACCACACCCACCGACCCATCCGTGCCAAGCTCCTGGGGAGCCATGACTGGCTCGATGGCAAAAGGGGCTGGTGGCCTCCTGGCCTTACACACCAACCCCCAAGAAAACCACTCCGAGGAGCAGCAAACCTGCCCCTGCCCCAGCTCATGAACTGCCCTTGTGCTTGCCCAAAGGCCAGTCCCTCTTAAATGACCCAAAAATATTTGAGGAGAGGAAGCAGGGGAAGCCCAGCCAGCTTAATTCCTGGCATTCCTGGGGAAAGGGAAAAATCAAGAGCTAAAGCAGGGTGGAAGTTGTTCCTCCTGGCTAGGTGGTCCCCAGCCATGCCCCAGTGTGGGACTGGCGCTGGCTGGGCAGTGCTGTTGAGGGCCATGTTTGCTCTGGGGCTGCCAGTGCTACCAACCTCGGTGTCCAGAGCCATCTCATGTGTGTCCTGCACAGGAAGCAAGGAGCTTGCAAGCAGCTCTTTGCTGGTTGGTGCCATGATCAGCCACTCCCCAGGCCTTTACACCTCTGCTTTTGGAGCTGAGGGATTTTGGGAAGGGTGGAAGACAGAGAGCATGCTCCCAACTATGAATACCTTTGGAAAGAAGGGAAAAAAACCCCAAACTATTAACCACAGCAGCAGGGTTTGTGCCCACTGAGGGAGCTTAATGCTGCACACCACCAGCATCCTCAGTCATGGGGCTCAGCTCCAGCACTGGCTCCCTGGGTGTCACAGGCACCCCATTCCCAGACTGTGGGATTAGAGTATAAAAACTGAAAAGACATAAACAAAAAACCATCTGAGCAGAGCAATAGCAGAAGAGGGAAGAAATCACTGGAGGACTGTGGGTGTCACCACAGACAACTTACAGTGAACATTCCATAGAATAAATCGCCTGGGAAGGGATGGAGCCTGACACCCTGTGCTTGCTGGGCTCCCCAGTGGGATGCCCAATCCTGCCCAGTGCCCAGGGCCTCTGGGCAGAGGGACAGAGCCTTGTGCCAGCAGCAGTGCCCATTTTGGGGCACTTCCACCATTGTTCTCTTGTCCAGCACAGAAGAACAAAATCACATCCCCCAGCAGCACACCCTCACAGTGTGACACATCAGGAAAACCTTCCTGGTAAGTAGAGAAAACACAGCATGGCTGAGATTTTTCAGATATTTTAGCACAGCTTCTCTCCAGTAGGAGTGATTTCCCCAGGGAAGGAGAGGAATAAACCAATTGATCCCCTGGGGGCTCTTGCAGTCCTGTTTTCTATGATCTACAATTTTCCAACAGTTCTTCACCGGATTTGCACGCAGACGTTTGCAGAGGGATAACAGAGGCTCTCCCTCCTGCACAACGCCAAGCCTTTGTCTGCTCTGGAGAGACATGACTCCATGTCCACAAGCAAAGCCAGGAAATGGGGTGGCTGCATCCAGCTCAGCTCAATCCAGTCATCATGCTCTAAATAAATAATCAGATGAGCAACAGGAGCACTGCCCGTGCCCGCCGCTCTCCCGCTTGCTCGGGAAGCACCGGGCAGACGCAAAGGAGGGAAACTGAGGCCTGATGTGTGAGGACCACAGGCGTGGTGGAGGGAAGGAGTGCTGGTGATGGACACCTGATATCTGTTTGCCACTCATCTGGGCAGCTTTTACATGAGAAGAAGGGTTTGTTTCATGAAATTACTTGGGCAGTCCCCCTCCCCTGCTGGGCTCTGTCCCCAGCCGGGGCAGCACGCCAGGGAAGACCTGGTTTAAGAAGGGATGCCAGTGAGCAAATTCCTGCAGGGCAGGGAGAGTTTGGATGCCTAAATCTAGTGGAGAGGTTGACACATGGTGGAGGGTGACTGGAGGCTGAGGAGAGCTGGTGTTTGGTGAGCACCAGAGGCTTTCCTCACTACGAGTGGGATGACTGGATTGAGTGGCTCACTGCTGGTGGCAGATGCAGCTGTGAATGCCATCAGAAACAAGTGGGTAAAGGACTTTTGGAGGCATTCAAGTTGCATTAATCACCCTGTCCATGACCCCTGGATAAAGCCCTGCAGGCCTGGGGGTGCTGGGGATCCCCTTGACTCAGGAGCAGAGCTGCTCCCACAGCTACAGCCCTGCATCCACAGGGATGTGTGCAGGGGAGCACTGCACCCAGGGATGCTCGAGTGGTTGTGAACTGGAGCCAGAAGCGGAAACCCTCCCTGGGGTGACCAAGTCCAACTCCTTATTCGAATGCAACACCAACAGCTATCCAGAAAAGCCTTTTTCCCTGAAAATCGTAGGGTTCTGGAGGCTCCAGCTGGGCGAGGAGGTGCCTGTCCTGCAGGCAAGGGCTGGATGCGGCTGGGTGCTGTGGGCTCCCTGCCAGGCACGAGCAGCCGCAGTGCTCACCTGTTTCAGCAAAATCTGGGCCACCAAGAAGGTTAATTATATCTTCAAGTTTCTTTCAGTTGTCAAATCTTGTAACTGTGGTCTCAAGCTGACAGTTCCATACCCAGCAATTAACCAGCAGCGAGGCTTTGCAGGCAGCGGGGGGGGGCTGGCCTTGTTTACCATCTCTGCACACAACAGGCTCTCAAAACATTCCCTTAATGGAGCTTAACCGTGCTGGCAAATATTTCCCTCGGAAATCTCGCATTTGCCGATGTGTTGCACCAACAAACGCCAAATCAATCCGGGCTCCGATAACGAAGGCTCCTCGTTAGGAGGCATGCGCAGCTCTGGGCCCTCTTCCCTCCCCAGACACTCTCTCAGGGCTGGTACAATCCAGGAGGAAAAGCTGCTCGATCATCATCCTATTCCTTTGCTGCTGCTTCCTCTGATGCCCTGATGTACAGAACTGTCCCAGCGGGAAGCAGGACATCAGTCAGGGCAGCCTTTCATCAACAGGACTCTCCTCTCAGTCCCTGCTAAATGCTGGATTTGGCAGCACGAGGTGTTTGCTGTGCCCCTGAATGACCACACTGGGACACTTTAAGATCTCTCCCTGCACTGCAGTGAGTTTCACACAGGCTGGAGGAGGAGGGGTGGCCTCTTTCCATAGCAAGATTTCATGTGGCTTTGACGCATGCTGGCTCTGACCCACAGGGATGAACACAGGCTGCTCTGTGACAGCCACCCCCTCCTTGATGCCAAAAGGGAATGTCCTTTGTGCTGGGGTGGCACAAGAGGCAGGCAGGGGTTATTCAGCCATCCATCAGGGCTCTTGGCGAGGATCCCCAGTTTTCTGGAGGGGCAGATGATCACAAGACTCTTATTTTCATGCTCTCAGGTGCTGAGCTCACCTTCTGCAGGGACCACGAGTGGAGGTCTGGTTTCACTGAGGTCCCAGGGGAGCCAGCCCCTCCTGCCAAGGTTGTCTTTACAGGGTTACCAAAACCTCCACGCTCCAACATCTCCCCAGCCCATAGCAGGATTTACCCATGTTTTCAGACTTCAGGAGTAATGCTGGTAGAGAATTCACAGCCATGGACACCTGGATATGCTGGAAAGGAGGAAAACACAGAGGAGAAGAGGATTGTTCTCTTCCCCGCCAGCTGCTGGTGGCTGAGGCGCTCAGGTGAGTCCTGTGACAAGGTGAGACAACATGAGAAGATCAAACGAGGAGCTCCAGGGCACAGTGAATGCATCTCATCACATCACCCACAGACACCCACAAACATCACCTGGGAGCACCTACATGAGCTGCATCTGCGTGTGCCAGGTGGAGATCCCTATAACGCAGCTCCACGGTCCCCCCCAAGCATGGGCCGGGAGCAGAGAGAACATTTGTTGGGAATAGAGCTACATTTGGGGATGGTTTGTACCTCCAAGAACTCAGCTAGAAATAATTGACAGGAAGATTTGCAGCCATCGGCAAACAACGTTGCTTTCCTGAGAGCAGCAGCACTACAGGGAAAACAAATTGAAGCAGGTGCGGGAAGAGTTAGGGAGCGCAAGAATTGCATTCCCGAGCCAAATGGACAGATTGAGACAGAGGAAAACAAATTGGGAAGGGAAATGGCTGCCTATTGCCCAGATTTTTCAGGCACTTGGAGAAGGTGGAGGTTGGGCTCACGCTCAGTTTCAGGGCCTGGGAGCTGTGTCTCTGTTTGGGCAGCTGTGTTAGGGCTCAGCCTGGGCTGAGGGTGGATTTTGGGGTGCCTTTCTGCCCCAGGCAGGACTGCAGTCCCTGGAGCCTGGAAGGAGCATCCTAGAGAAGCACCAGCCCCACCACTGCGATGACCATGAGGAGCCCAGCCAGGATGCAGATGCTGATGAAGACGATGTCGCTGGTGTCCTGGCTCTTGATTTCACGGGCATCCATCGCTTCCCCCTCCCGCTGCTGGGCATCCACCAGGTTTTCTGCCTGGCTGAGCCTGGACGGATCAGGGCCAGCAATAAGGGTCACTGAGGCTTCCTTCCTCTTTGGCTCACACTGCACCTCATACTGGTGGATGTCCTCCTGGTCTCCCACTGAAAAATCGATGTAGAGGATGCTGACGATGACGGACGTGTTGTTGCGTCTCTGCAAGACAAGGGACATGGCTCCTCAGGGCTTTGGAGGGGCTGGCCATGAATCAGGCCAGCATCTAGTGGGAAAATGTGAGAGGGACCAGGAATACCTCTCTGCAGCCAGCACAGGGCTAACCATGTACACAGATTGCTTTAAAGGAGGGTTTGCTGACCGCTTACCTGGGATTCAGTGCCACAGGTGTCGAACCTGGTATGTATTTTAAAGTTCCTGCCAACCATCTGGGCTGCACAGGAGGGAGTCCCCAAATAAATCCTATTCCTCTCCAGCTGGGCCAGGGACTGCACGGGGATCTGGATGTGGAAGTCTGTCCGAGTGCAGCTGACGTTCATGGGCACAACTATTGGGACAGAAAAGAGGGTGCACATGTAGGAGCAATGGTGACCTCATCCCTTCTCCATCACTCTCCTTCTGGCACCGTGTTTGGCCTCTCTGGATTTAGAAAGCATCCACACAGGGAAAGAAGCAGGGAGGAAAAATACCCCCCTCTTTAAAGTGAATCCTTGCTCAGCTTGAACTAACCACTTGGGCAATATGAATTATTGAATTATTCCAGCTCCCTCTGAATCTCGGCCTTATGAAACTGGGAAGATGCAATAAAATCAATACGAAAAAATAGTGTCACTTTGCTTCGCTTAGTGCATTATAAAACCATTAGAAGATTTACCAAATAACTACAGTGCATTAGATCAAGAGGAGGAGAAAGTGGATCCTCTCTCCTGGCGTGAAGGCTTTCATTCAATGGCCATAAATCACACATGCTCCACCCAAGCCATGCTTTTTGGTGGGCCTGAAGGGGAAATATCTGCATGGCTGAAGGGTTGTGGGTGTGGAGGCTGGAAGGAAAATACCTGCATAACCGAAAGGCTGAGGGTGTGGATGCAGAGACTGAGGTGCCCCTTTGCCTCTGTGGGCTCCTGAGGAAGCTGGTGGCAGGGAGAGGCTGGTGTGTCCAGTGGGAGCAGCTGCTCTCCTGGCAGTGTTGGCTGCTGGATGTGCCACGCAGGATGTTAATCCCAAGCAGATGCTGGAATCACTGGGCAAACACAGCCGGCAGGCTCAGCTCTATGGAGGGAGGCTCACTTTCATATCCAAGCCTTTGTCCTCCCCTAGCAGGCATCTGGCAGTGTGTACCAGGGGATGCAGGAGCCTTGGGCAGCTGGGAGATGTCACGCCCCTCTCTGTGGTGGGACATCCCCCACTCCTCAGTAGCACCCCATCTATCTGTCTGCAGGCTGCTCCCTCTGGAGCAGGGTTTCTCCACAACCAGACACAGGCACCAAGGTTCTCTCCCTGCACACGGCTGTAAAACAGTGAGAAATCAGCGGGACATGGACAGGGACAGACCTGCTGTGCACACTAAAGCTCTACTAAACGTTCAATACCACCTCTCTCCCTCCAGAGGCTGCAGAGGCTCAGGACAAAACTCTATCCCATCTCTAACTCCAAGAGCCACATACCTCCAAATCCTTTCTGCTACACTGGAAATAAGGAACGCTTTTGCAGCTGAGGGATAAAACCCAGGGCCAGCCCCCCCAGCCCCTGTGCTGCCAGTCCAGCAGCTCTGCTCTGGCTCCAGCCCTCTGGAAAGGCTGCCCCTGGCTGAATCATCCCTGACCCACAGGTCAGCTCGGATGTAATTATCTTGAAATACAACAAATGCCAGAAGTTTGCTGGTGTTTGAGTCGCAAAGGTTGGCAAATAGAGGAGGAAGGTTACACACTGCTCCTCCCACCAGCTGCGGACATGCTGCCTGGGGCACAGGGCATGCCAGCAGCAGGGGTGTGCCAGGAGGGGCTGGCCAGGTGGATTTGGGAATGCTCTGCCCCGGGGGTCCTGCCCTCCTGTGCTGCTGCTGGTGGAGGACAGGACATAGTTTATGTCTGCCTGCTCAGCCGTGCGCTGGCAAGGCTGGTGCATCCAGGGGAGCAGGAAATAAGGATGTGATGCTTGAGCTGGTCACCTTCTCTGGGGCTTTGGCTCATTAAAAACCCCCAGCTTTTCTCTCCCTCACACCCTGAGAGAGGAACAGGAACATGGCAGTGGCAGACAGACACATAGGAATTTGAAGCTGGAAAGCATCTCCTGAATACTAAACATGAAGTGCAGCTCACTTGCCATGTCTTCCTCTGCCCCATCCCTCAGGAGCCAAGGGCTCTGCTCCTGCAGACAGGAACCTTCACTGATGATCCTTCTGGAAATTACAGGGTCTCAGGCATGTCCCAATGGAACTAAAGCACTGAGGAGCACCCAAGTGGGACCTTACCTCCCACGTAGGAGATGGAGAAGCCCCTCTTGGCCGTGTTGCGGTCGGTGTGGAGGACCAGGAGCAGCCGGTTGCTGCGGGAGGTGATGGGTGCCAGGCTCTCCCGCCCACACCACCGTCCCAGCAGGGATCCATTCTCAGTGCCACCATCAAAGGCAGACAAGTGATCATAGTCACAGCCACCCGTCAGGCTGCTCCGGCCCTCCAGCTCCATGTCCAGGAAGAAGACCTTGATCCGGTAGCCTGGGGGCAGCTGGATGCTCCACTGGCACTTGAGGTTGTTGGGGTAGAAATTGGGGTACTGAGGGCTGGAGAAATTCCCTTTGATAGTGGTGAACACCTCCTGGCACTCGCCTGCTCAGGGAAAAAGGGGAAAGGAAAAATCAAAAGCAAACCTGAAGCCCCCTGAGTGTGAATGAGTGATCACTTTTTTCACTGCTTAAAGGATGCTCTGCCCTTTACCTCACTGCTCCCAGCCTTGTGTTTGGCCAATGCACAGCCAGCAGTTTTGGGGGTTGGAAACTCCCAAGGTAGTCAAAGTCCTACAAGAGCATATGGGAAAACCCATATCCCCAGAGAATGGCATGAGCAAGGGTGACTCTTGCTCAAGAGGACAGCCCAGGGCTTGGAATAGCCACAGCGATGCCATTTGCATTGTGTGGTGGTTTACACTTCACCCCATCATCTCATGGGCTCTCCCCAAAGGGATCCCCCCCACGATCATCTCCTCTTGCTGCTGTGGGAGGGAGAGAACCCCCACCCCAACCCAGTGCTTGTCCCCACATCCTCCCCACTGCCCCACCACCCTGAGACCCCCGTACCCGAGTAGAAATGGGCCTTGAAGCCCCTGCCACCGATGTTGAAGTCCGACTTGAAGATGATGAGGAGGTGCGGGGTGGAGGAGATGGTGCGGGGCGGGCGGGTGCTGCCGCAGTAACGTCCCAGGCGGGGGGCAGTGACGGTGGGGCCATCAAAAAGGGCCACGTAGTCGAAGCCACAGCCTTGGCCCCCCTCCATCTGGAAGTCAGCAAACACCAGGGTGAGGGGGCCACCACTGCTGGCCCCCCCGATGCTCCAGCGGCACTCGGCATCGTTGGGGTAGCTCTCGGGGTAGCGGGGGCTGGTGATCTCCCCAGAGAGCCCCGTCAGCTGCCCACCGCAGGCGTCTGCAAGGAGGCAAGGATGGTGAGGGCGGTGGAAGAGGATGGAGGGATGGATGCTCAGTGACCACCACCCCTCCCTGCTACCTTTCCTGTAGGCAGCGGCGAAGCCGTGCTTGGCCACGTGCCGGTCGGAGCGGAACACCACGGCCATGACGTGCCAGGCGGAGGAGAAGGGTGGCGGGGGGCTGTGGCCACAGAAGGTGCCCAGGAGGTTGCCCTGGTCCCGGGCAGCCCCGTTGTAGACCTGGAGGTAGTCGTAGGCGCAGGCGTCGTGGTACTCCAGCTCGAAGTGGCTGAAGGAGAGCAGGACGGAGGAGCCCTCGGCCACCACGATGAGCCACGTGCACTCGGTATCGTAGGGATACAGCCCCGGGAAGTTGGGGCTGGAGAAATTGCCAGAGGGTGCTGAAAGCACTCCTCCGCATTTGATGCCTGGAGGACACAGAGGTGGGTGTCATGTCCCCTTTGCAGGGGAAGCCTAAAAGAACGGAGACAGGATGCACAACACCAGCTCCGTCCCACAACCACACTACCAAAACACCAGCATCCTGCAGACCCCCACTGCGCTTGTCCACCCACTCTCCCTGGACGACACGTGTGCCCCCATCACCTTTCTTCCCTCCATGTAACCCCCTTTGCCCCATGCTGCCCCTGTGGGGGCTACAGCAGGGCTCAGCTGTGCCCTTGAGCTTGTCCTGCCAGTGACAGCACAGCATCCCCAGCTGTTTATGGCTGGGAAAAAGGAAGTTGGGAGTGAGTTTCAAAGGCTCAGTGGTTCCAGGCTCGCTGGTGCCCCAGCTGCCCAGCACTTCAGCTTTGTGCCTCCCACTGACCCTGCTCCCTCCATATAATGGTGGTATCAGAGAATTTGAGCTGAGAGAAACAGGGGTGAAGGGCTCGATGTGCTGAACAATGAGTTATGCGTGTAGGGATCGATTTCCTAACGAAATCCTTATACTGAGACATGGTTGTTATAAAATAAGTCTGAGAGGGGGATGGCTGTCACCTGCCCCTGGGTCTGATTAGGGCTGGGGTGAAGAGGCTGATACAGGGGGCACATACATCATGTCTGGGAGGGATGCAGACCCTGCACAGCCCCCAGGAGACATGTGTGGGTTCCCAAACAAGGCTGGGCGCTCGCTGCCATCAATCTGGGCCAAGTATATTGCAAATCAATAGTCAGCCTGTGCACATTGCTTCTCATCGTGCTCGCTGGCACTGTGACCTCCCAGCAAGCGGGGTCCTGGGATGTGTGGGATGCAGCACCACGTGTGTGTGTGTGTGTGGCCAGATCTAAAATCACCTTGCTAATTGCTGGAGATAGGCAGTGAAGTAATATGGGGCTGGTACTAAAGGAATAATGTTGTTGAAATAAATACCCAAGAGGGGAGCCTGCGGGAGAGGTGAGTAGCCACAGTGCAGGCAGATGGATGGATGAAGGGCTGGGAGCCTTGGGGTGCTCTGGGAAGGCACCAGGGCAGTGGTGTGGCCTCAGGAACATCTGCACTACGGCCAGGGATGGGTTTTGATTTCTGGCTCAGCCCTTCTATGAGAAAGGCCCTGCCGTTTTTGGGATGGGGGATTGCTTGGCCCACCCTGTGCCCTGAATTACTGTGTCATCTGCTAACCCTGCTCTGCATCCTGAGGGACATTTTGTCTGGGTGAGGTGAGAGGTTTATTGCATGCCTGCCACATACACATACATGCATACACATTTAAATGTATATGTGTATAGAGATTTATATAGGCAAGTGCAACTCCAGAAGCTAACAAACCCTTCAGCAAAGCACCTGTACACCACGACAGGACAACCCCCACCTGCAATCCTCAGTAAGGCAAGCATGAAGCAGAAACAAAAGCACAGATCAGTGTCCCACACTTGCTGCCACACACGGTGACTCCAGATCCCAGCTCCTTGCCCCTGGCCTGAGCGAGCCCCTCTCCCTGCTGGAGAGCTGGAACCCACTCGCACCCCAGAGCCACTGTGGCACCTGCAAACGGCCCTCCCATCCTCAGGGACCATGGATGCCCATCCAGCCCACTGGGAGCTGGGACCAGGCTCTTACCTCTGCTGGGAGCATCCCCGAGAGCCCTGCAGAGCACAGCCAGCACTGCCAGGCAGCCCAGCCCTGTGCACCCCATCCTCCAGCAGGCAAGTCTCCCCTCACCAGTGCCCCAGCACCCTTTTGGAGCTGTCTATCTGGGAGGAAAAAAAATAAATAAAGAGAGAAATAAATAAAAAGCAGGAGGACTGTAGAATTAATAGCGGAATGAATAATTCATCGCCTGTTTGAATTAAGAGCAGCAAGGTAACTTGATCTATTCCTCCCTTCCTTCACTCAGTTTTAATGATCTGGATCAAATGTCCCAAGGATTTACACTATACCAGATACCTTGTCAATACACTATATTTAGAAGAGATATTAATGTTTCAGAAATGGTGTATAACGGCAGTAAGTCTGGGCTGACAATATGCCCTTAAGGGGCTATGAAAATAATTTAGTTCGCCAGGCAAGCCAGTGAACCAAAATGGGAATTTCAGACTTACCGCGGAAAAGCATCTCAGGAATTAACATGATTTATACTGCGGCACCCACTGCACAAAGCCAGCTGGTGGTAAAGGCTAGAGAAACAGGGAGCAGGATTGAAACGTGGCTGCGTCTCCGCGCAGGCTGCCAGGTCTGCATCTCTGCAGCAGGAGTCCAGGCTCAGCGGGATGCTCAGCCCGGGGAAGCGGCAGTCGTGAGCACTAAAGATAGCAAATCCCACCTCCCCCGAGGAAGATTAGAGATGAATTGTGACTCATGGGCAAAAAACATTGATTATTATAGAACCTGCTAAGGCCTTGGAGAATTGCCACGTTCTTCCATGCTGGCTCACGATACTTCTCACCCAGGCTCTTGGATGCACTCGGCTGAAGGTAATCAAGCCTTTGGTTTTGGTGGGAAAGATGTGCTCCTTGTGCTGTGCCACATTAGCTGGAGAAACCCCAAACCCAACAGCGGCTCAGTTCCTTCCCTCCCGCCCAGGAGAGAAAAGACTTTCCTGCTGCCACAGCCCACACCCACATGAATGCCAGGAAACAAAATCCCACGAGGGCCTCCCAGCATGAGGGACCTGTGCTAAAAAAGTCACCTTCAAAGCAGCAGGGAGAGAAGCAGTGAGAATCTCTAAATCTCAGGCAGGAGACAAGTTGCATTTATTAATTAAGCAATGAGGATCGATGCCCGAGACATTTCCTGTGGATTAATGATGGGCTGGGAGGTGCTGATGGCCTGAGGTGCAGCTAAAGACCATTAACGCCAACTGGTCATGAATCCCCAGGAAATGCTCCATGCCAAGGTTGTTAAGTGCCTGCATATATTTATGGGGAATAATAACAACAATAATATTTGTACAGGCTCTCTCCCCACTGCCCAGCCTTGCTGGAGCCACGCCGAGGGCTGCTGGGAGCACTGGGACATCCCAGCCAGGAGCCCTCCATCCTAAGCCCAGCTGAGGCAGGGAACACCGGGTTCTGTCGTGGGGCATCGGGCACTGCGTCACCCCACCAGCACCAGGACTAAGTGCACAGTGGCACGAGGAGGAGCAGGGCAGCTCCCCCTGCCCCTGGGCACTGTGTGAAGATCCTGCCCCAGTGCAGGCTCTGGGAGATGCTGCGATGCTGGCGCATCTCCTGCTGACCTCCCAGGCACATTACAGAGCTTAATTAGCTGCTTCCCTAATGGCTTGGAGAGGAGGTCTGTCCTTGTCAACAAGTGTGGGCCCACACTGCAAAGATGCAGGAGAGGTCTGGCCATGGCACAGGGGCCTCTCCTGGGTGTTCTCCATTGCCACAACCCTGCTTCATCCAGGAGGAGTGTTCAGCCCTCCAGCCACCATCCCCTGGGCTTGGGGACAACGTGCTCCCTGACTTCTGTGTCACTGCACTATGGAGCAACATGTTCATCCTCATCACATCCATCCTGGGCAACACCTACTGTCTTCCAACCTTTCCAGCACTGCCTCAGCACCGAGGCAGTGCCCAGGACACTGGTACCTGCAGAGCTGCCCCTCTCCCCCCGCCTCAGCTGTGCTCTGCATCCACAATCCCCAGGAGATGGGGGGCCAGGGCTGTGCAGCACAGCAGCTGTGCCCCGCTCCCAGGAGACGGCATCCATCAACCACCGGCACATTCACCCTTCTCCTGACCCGGAGATGGCCATTCCCAGGCTGGGCCTGAGCCCAGGCAACCCGGCTGTCAGCTGCAGAGTGGAGTGGGAGGGCGGAGGGAGGCAGGGGGAGAGTGACACGCAGCAGGGAAGCAGAGGAGCCAGGCATGGAGGTCTGGCTGGAAGGGGCTCTGGATCAGCCCAGGCTACTTTGGCTCTGGCCACAGACACGGTGGGTGATTTCGAGGTGTGCCATGTCAGGGCTTCCTCTGTTCCTCCGTGGGCAAATTTATAAATCATGAGTCAAAAAGGCATTTGATTCATTTAAACAGAAAGGACGTGATCAGGACTGTGAGACTTCAGAGAAGATCAAAGGTTTAAAAACGGTCCCCAGGAGAAACGGGAATTATTTAGGCAGGAAATAATGAGATGAAATTAAGAAGGTATTTAGGCTGCACATAAGGAAGAAGAAAGGAAGCGAAGCGAAGCCCCTCTCCCCAGCACAGTGCTGCACGAGTTGGCAGGGGCTTCCTGAGGGCAGCCAGAGATCAGGAGCATCCCACCAGCATCCCCCCCACCTGGCAGGAGAGGCAGGATGCGAGCCCCTGCCCTGGCCGGGCATCGGCCACCCACCCGAGCTCACACACCTCCAGCACCGACACCGATTCCCAACCAAACTGCACCGTGGGGTGGTTCTGGGCCTCCGAAGGGAAGGAAACCCCTCATCTTCCCCTGGCAAGGAAAATTCTGCCCCAGAGCCTTTCCACTCCACATCCCTGCGTTTGCAGGAATCCACGCCATCCTCTGAAAGGGGCTGTCCCCATGGGGGATGGTTGGGATGAGGGGACTCGTGTTAGAGCCAGCCTGAGAAACAACAAAAGGCGGGAGGGGGAAGGGAGATAAGGCCAGAAAATAGAGAACAAAGTGCCTGCGGGCGGTTTAAAGGCTCCTTCGAGTTCCTGCTTCCAAGGACATCATCTCCCCCATGGAGAATGTCTCGCAAAGCCCCTGTCCCCTCGGGCGGGACATGCCCCTCTCCTCCCGCTCGGCCGCAGCCCGCCCTTGCAGGATGGCAACCCGCGGCACTCACAGCTTGCTCCGTCTCTCACCACCCTCCCTTTGAGCCACGAACAAAGACGGAGCTGCGCGGCAGAACGGCCGGACCAGCTGGGTAGGGTTTAACCATCGTGGCCCATATGTGCTGAAATACCCAGACATATTGGGGTTGTGTTTAAAGGAACAGTCCCAGCTTTCACGCAGAAAGCCGGCGCTTTTCCAAGGCGAGCGTGAAGTTTTTTACCTTAGGCCTTTGCAAAAAGGTGGGGTGGGGTTTTAGGAAAATCTCAAAAAAGACATAATATTTAAAGCAAGAGGAATAGAAGTAAGGTTTTCAAATACTTAGTATCTGACAAAAATATTTTCTCCATGTTCCTAGCTAAGGCCAAAGCAGTGAGAGCAACTGGAGAAAGCATCTTATTATTTTATCGGCCTGTGCTGCGAAGAAGCACCTTCACTACACAGTGACTTAGGGTGGCTGAAGCACAGCATGGATTGGAGATGAGAGCTTGCCTTGGACTGACCATGGACAGCTTCCCTGGATCTCTATGCCTTTAAAGCCAGAGCTCTAGTCTGGGTTAGGAAGATGGCTTTCTTGTCAGCCCTTTCTCCAAGGAAGTTAACATAAAAGCTGCAGCTACACTTGATTAATTCCAGGCATTTGGTAACTGGAGACAAATCTCAGCAGTGCAAAAGGAACTTACACTCCCTCCCAAATGTGTGAATCGAGCCACCACTTCAGTGCACGCTGTGGTTTTTGTGTAACAAACTACATCTCCTTCATGTAAGGTGTAATGTTAGACACAGGTACAAAACAAGGCATGAATGATAATGCAATAATCATCTGACACAGCCTGGAAAACCCCAACACAGGATGGACTGGGAACGAACAGAAAAACACAAGGTGTGCAGGAAAGTTGTATTTCCAAGTGCAGATACTAAACAGAGCAGTAGGTAAAAGAGTGGACAGCAGACACCTCAGAGGAAAAACAGCAGCATTTTGGACTGAAAAAAAAGGAAGGGGACCAGGTGCCCAGGCTGGGTGCTCTGCCAGGCTGCCATCCCTGAGGCAGCTCCCTGTCCCACAGGGAAGCATCCCAGCAGCCCCCATGCAGCCTTCCCTCCTCAGGTGGTGTTTCTGTATGCTCAGGGAACCTCCTCAGGCACCTGGAGAGTCTTGTGACAACACCAAACAGCTGTTTATTTGAAAAGAGATTCAATTTAATGAGCCAGGGCTATGACACAACACTTAGGGGACATGGAAAGCAAACAACCATCCCTCCCTGACAGACAGCAGCCACAACCTGGCCACGCTCTTGCAGTTTCAGGACATGCTCTTTGTCTCCCCAGGTAGCGTTTCAAGGGTTAAGCACAGGGTAGGTAACACAGGCTGTGCCAGGGCAGCAGCTCAGCCTGCCTAAGTTCTCACTAGACATAATCTGTCATTCCATCCTTATGGATAGCTTTTCCATATATAGTTGGAATGGCTGTTTCCAGAGATCAGTGCCACCTTCTCTGTATTAGTGTACAGTGGAGAAACTGAGGCACAGTGAGGTTGAAGGGACTTGCCTGACATCAGCCTGCACATGACAGAACCAAAATGATCCCGGCTCTGCTGTCCCCGTGGCCCTGGCCCCTGTTTCTCTCCTCTGGACACCTAACAGGGCAGAACACCGCTGCAGAACAACACGGATTGCCAAGCAAGTCACCAATCTCCATCTTACAGCAGAGCTGTGTGCATGGATGCTTTCTAGTACCCCCTCAGGAGATCTCTCTCTTAAAATTGCACTTGAAGACTTCCATTAAAATTACCAGGCTGGTCCCTGAGGTGTGGGTGGCACACCATGTAGCAGCCACTCTGGAATGGCACCCGTTCCTTTAAACAGCCCGGAGTGAGGATCAACAAATAGTTGCTCCAAAGAGCTCAGTCTTCTGAGCAGGCCCATTTTGTGCAATGTCTGCAAAGAAACAGGGCTCAGCCTAAGGTTCCTCAGGTCAAGAATATCCTGCTAAAAGACAAAACAGGAATTTTCTTCAATTCCTGCAGCTTTCAAGTATCTACTCATATCTTCATTGAATGTAGAAGAGCCACAGATTAATACAAATGGCTTTCTTCGACAGGAATTTATTATTGTCTTCATTAAGTCTTCATTGAGACGACCAGTGTATGTGTTTTCCTGATAGCTCCAAGGAAGTTTTTCCAGCGAAGTTTCCTGGAAAGGTAAAAGGTTTCCTGTTCGTGATGTTAAAAAGGACAACATTCCTTAGAGCTGAATCACCCTCCTCCCCTCAGAGTAGTGCACAGGATGATTTTCACCTTTGTGACACCATGAGGGTGACACTGAGCCTTCCTGAGAGCTGCATTCCTCTTCCCAAGCCCAGATGAAATATTTCCCTGCCACAGGACCTGGCCACTTGCTCAGAGGGGACTGAACAAAATCAGAGTGCAACTATCACTAATAAATGCTGCAGAACCTTCTCCATCGAGAACCATCTCCCAGGGCACCTTTCCTATTCCCAAGGTCCAGTTCTGTTCCTCTCTATTGCCTCTCCCATTCCCAAGTCTCTTTCAGTCCCACCTCCCTTGACCAAAACTGAAACAAGCCAGCTCTGCTCCAAATAAAGCTCTGATCCCATGAGAAGTGTCAGATCCCATGGTGCTGGATCCAGCAGGGACTCCCCTGCTGCAATTAATCAGGAGCAGAAGGTGCTCAGATGTGGTGGTGACAGGCAGCACAATGACACACAGACAGATACATAATCCCAAGAGGGAAGATGCACGAGCCTGCCTTGGACTACCACAAACCTGCTAAGAGAGGAGGAAAAAGGGAGAGAGGAGGGGCAGACAGTGTTGACAGGGGTCAGGTGGGTTTCTTGCCCTTCGCTGATTGAATTTCAAGACCTCCTCATGCTCTTGAGACAGCAGTCAAAGAGTTTAACACCCTGAAAAGGGTATTTAAGCCATGTCACCAGAGACAATTATGGTTATACTCCTACAGAGCAGCTGAGGGGGTGCCCAAGTCACCAGCACTTTTTCCCCTCAAATCTCATCCTGCCGAGGCCACACGTGGAACAGAATGTATGAGGCAGTTCCACTGTGAGAGATACAAAAAATGATTCATCTGAGAAACTAAAAATGCAATGGGATTCCTTCCCTTAGCATAAATAATTCTTTCTATACCCTCCCTGCAATGAATCCTCATTTCTGATGGAAATAATTTTTAACCACCTAATCCATGCAGAACACAGGCAACTTTGGGACCAAATGGAAATGAAAAAGACTGCTCAAAATGTAAGACCACTGAGAGGTATGCCCTCATCCCATGAATGTGGCAAAAAAGTAATTTTACAGAGGGGGGAACAACTTTTAGAAGTTTAAAAATGGGTCAGCAAGGAAAAATAATTGCTGGGAAGTTGGTGCTAGCACACTAGAGGAGAGCTCTAGCCATGAGCAATGAATGGAGGATAAGGACAGATTAAGGCACTGGTATTAGGAAGGAAACAGCAGCTTATTTGCTGCTTAGGTGCAGCAACAACTGTCTGAAATGGGGGGGAATAATCAGCAGTGACTACGGAACAGCAGGTCCATCCCAACAGAACAGGGAGGCAGAGAGGGACTGTGGTGGCCACTTCCTCAAAATTCTCCAGACTAGTAGCAGTGTGAACACATGTAGCAGATTTAAGAACAGCAGCTACTGGATCACAAATTAGGCTGGATGACTGGGAAAGAATTAAGATCATGCTCATGGAAAAGTGGAGGAGGCAGAGGCTCATCCAGCACACAGAACCCTCACATAAACACACTTCATATCCATTTATTTACCTGGCTTAGGACATAAAATACTCTAATGTTCCAGTAACGAGCCAGATCCTGCAGAAGAGGTTTCAAATAAATTTTGTCAAAGGTAGGGAAGCAGCCAACAAGGGTTACAAAGGTTTCATCCTCTTCATCATCTGTTATGGACTGGAGGATGGGAATCATTGGTGCAAGGCCGGTGCCAGAGGCCAGCATGAGGAGTTCTCCATGCTAACAACAAAACAGAGGATTTGGAATGAGCTCTGGTGGCTGGAAATGGGTGCTCGTGGTCAGTTCCTCTTGCTGCCACACGGGTAAAGGGTCTCTTGAGAAACAATGTATCAGAAGGTCATGAACTGTTAAATTCAGATCTCAGAATGTATTTTCCTGCAAAGGATTACAGATAGCACTTAAAGGGTTTACATATCAAATCTAACAAAACTGGATTTTACCCAAATATAATAATTTATCCTAACTTTAGCCTTGATTTCAATTAATTCACATTCCAGTTTCAATTCTGCAGTACGCTTTGCTGACCCCACTGTGTGTTTTCTTCCACTGGAAATGCTCCCTGGGTTTCTCCTGGTTGCTGCAAAGTACAATCCTGAATGTCCTCTGGAGGAAACGAGTATGTCAGGAAGCAGGACACAATTGCTCTGCATAGAGCTTGGCCACTCAGATTTTACTTATTTTTGTTGGGAGGAAAAAAAAAACCAAAACCAAAACAAACCCACCAAAAACCCCACAAAGCTTTGGGATCTTAATGACCAACGTTTCAATTTTGCTCCTCATTTGAAAGGTCAGAATTAAGTAACTGAATTAGTGTGTGTGAGAAGCCTCCCCCTGAAACCAGATCTGCCTTTCCCTGCAGCCAGCACGGCATTGGCAGGTGGGATCAGCGTTTGGGGAGCGACCTGACACCTCAACAGCTCAGGGAATACCTGAGAGAGGAGAAGATTAACACCTCCCCTTCTCCCCTGCTCAGTCACAACACAGCGATGTGGGTCAAACCAGGCAAAAACCCACCCACACTCACTGCTGGTGCAAAGAAAGTTGCCTTTGTAAGGCACATCAGGAACTTCTAATGCAAGTGATGAACACAGAGCCTTGCTAGTATTTTCCTCCCATCCACCTCCTCTTCCCTCTTAAATATTCTGCAGTTCAAGAAGGTGCTCCAGCTGACTGCTAATGCTGTCACACTGTACAGTAACCCAGGAAGTCTCTAAAATAATCATGAAAACAGTAATCAAATTGAAGTCCTCCCTTCAGAGTACTGAACAAAGTTTGCTGCCACAGGCTGAAGCATCTTATGTCTCTTAGGAACTAACCTTATTAGGTTGATATGGGAACCCTCCAAACGGCCCACGCCAAAAGACCACGTCTCCTCTTTTCCATGTTTTTATGTATTGTGACATTAGCCCAGCTTCATAGCACTAATAAAAAACATTGCACAAAAGAAAAGAATAATTATACTCCATTGGAAAGTTTCCCAGCTTAAAGTTGATTATAAAGTTATCTACATTTAAACGAAAAGGGGACAAAAAAACCATTTTGTGTGTTTAAAAAAAGAAAGATCTTTCTGTTTGAAAAATAACTCAAAGTTATACCCAAAACAAAGACATTTAAATTAAATCATATTGGAACCACTCCAGCTTGACTATAATGTAAACACAACCCCCCTCTCACGCAGCCTGAATTTCCAAAACTGGAAGAAGCTTATCAGAGTTCTTGCTTACAAAGCACAGAGAGAAGAGTGTCTTGAATGCAAAGCAAAGTGCAGGCCTTCAAGTGCTCTCCAAATCTCAGAGTATGGGGTCTGGAAATGCCCTCTGGGTACCTGTTAGTTATATAAACACCGCACAGCTCTTGCTTTGTTTCAGTGTCTCAGATGCTGTGCTGATACAATTAGTGACCCAAAGTCAGGTTTCTCATTTGCAAAACTCTTGTTTTCAGAACAGATCATCTGGATGCTGAGGGATGCCTCCACGGTTCCAAAAGAATTTGTTAATGTTGGCCCCATGGAAGAAAAACACGAGCAAAAAAAACCTGCCTTACTTTCTACCAGGCACAAACAACATTATCCAGGCTGTTGCCTGCAGGAATGCTGATCTCACTCATGACTGATGAGAAGGGAGGAGAGGCTGGAAAATGAAGGGCTTGTCCAAGCAGTCTCGTTGCCATCCATGCCCTAAATGTGTGTCCACTGTGTGGTTAAAGAGAACAAATGTGAGCAAAGGAGTGGCCACGGTCCGAGATGTGGCCGGAGAACCAGGACTGGCCCAAGCAGCAGGAGCAGAAAAGCCCAAAGCTGCAGCACACGAGGGATCTCACCAGGACAAGCCTGAGGAAGAGCAACACAACCAGGGGTCAGAAGATGGGATGTGATACGAGCCTTTGGCAACTCCAGCTCACACAAAAGAAATGTATTTGGGGGTATTTCCTGCACAGGCATTGGAGAGAAGCCCGGCTCCACACCCCAGTGCCTTGGCTGGCCACCAAGCTGCACTGCAGGCAAACAAAATTGGTGAACCACAAAGCAGCTCAGAAAAAGCGAGTGAGGGAGCCTGTGCTTGTGCTTGCAAGCAGTGTTAGCTAAGAAAGAACAGAGATGCTCCTCCCCTCCCAGCCCCTCACTTAAACCTGAAGTATTAAGCAGTATTAGCACCAGTTGTTACATTCAAAAGGTAAATCACACACACATCCAGGCTCTGAGTTATTGTCAGAATAATTTTGTGTTCAGAGGGCTCTGGGCAGCTGCTAAGTCTCATGCAAAGCATCAAAGAAGCAAATTTTATACCTCCCTTCTTCAAATACATCCGGAAACCCAAGGCAAGAGCAGAAAAGTTGGGCCCAGTTACTGCCTATTCCCAAAGGACACGGGGTAATGGAAACTAAAACAATCCTTCTTCCACCAAAATTATTTCCAAAAAATTGAAGTGAAAAGTGATTGAGTGGGTTTAAAATGAGTTTTTCTAAATAAAAAGGAAAAAAAAAAAATCACCTGGGGGAAAACTTCCACACCCCATTTTACATGGAGAGAAACCCTAACATTATAAAATCACTCAAAAAGAGGGTTATGCTCTGTAAATGGCAACTCCCTCACTCTTAACTGTAGTATCACAAATGCAATGCTGTAATAACAGGAGACAGAAGGGTTTGAACAGTGCTTGGATTGCATAGTAATAATAATATACTACTTTCCAAAATTGCCTCAATAGTGTGAAATATACCACAACCTACAGAGTGAGTTATAAAAATGGCTGCTTTACACTGGGTGTTACCAACCTCTTTTGTCACTGCCAGAGAATAACTATAGCTCCTTTTGGGATGAAAGGTTCTATATAAAGGAAAGGTATCATTACAATCATTACTATTATTATTGAAATGCAAAACCTGTGAGTAATGAGCCGCTATACATGAAATTTCACAGTCATCCTGTGAATGTATCCTATTAATGCAACATTTCTCTCCCCTACCACACACCAATTGCCACAAGAATGGGGAAATGACCCTCCCACAGGTGTCCTAGAGAAGCTGTTCACTTTTCTAAAGAGCAGGGTTTGTGTTCGAACACACAACGCATAATAAACCCCAGAAACATGAAATCCTGGAAGACAGGCAGAGGACAAGTGGCCCTTCCCTGCAAGCCACCTGGGATACCCAGCACTCTGAATTTCACACCTGTACTCAAGTCTGTGTCTGCCCTGAGGAATCACTAGCGACATGCAGATGCAGTATTGGAAAAATGTCCAAGTCAGTATTTGCCACACAAAGTAATCATTTATGAGGGCCCTAAGAACTTACATGAGACGAATTCCCAGCAAAATCTCCTATAAAATCCTTTTGAATTCAACCAGCATTTTGTGGTTGTCTCCAGAAAGGTGAGGATGCCTGTCCAAAATGGGCTCTGCCACCCTGTTCATCCCAATAGATGCAACCTGTGCCCATGGGACACCTCTCTGCCCCGTGGGCAGAGTCCCTCTCAGACTGCTGCTCCAAAGCCCCGTCTGCACACCAGGAACAGCTGCCCACTGACAGAGGGGTGTTCTTCAAGTAAATACAGGGGGGAGATAAGGGAAAACATTTCCCAAAATCAGTGATTCAGCTGGGCTGACAACTGGGTGTGATTTCAAAGACAGCCTGAAAAAGCAAAATGAAAGGAAGGCAGTGGAATGGACACTTCTTTCCACCTGAGGGGCTCTCCCAAGTGCTCCAAGGGCTTCTGCTGCAAAGCACTTGTTTGTGTGTCAACTTCTGCTTTCAGTTTTGTGGGAAAAACTGCAATTTTTAATCAGCAAAGCACAACTGCTTCAAAACAACAGAGAAACAGTCCATGAGCGATTTGAGAGAGTCTCACTTGAAGCACTGACAGCATGCTTGGTTCGTAAAGAAAACACCTTATACTCTAACCCATATTGTCCAGGCTTACTTACTTTAATTAGAACTTCAAAGTAACCTTCTGCATTCCTGGGGCTAATTGGAGTATAGGCTCTCTGGACCTCCAAACCATTCACCACTCCTCTGAGAAGAGAAACAGGAACCCCCTGTGACTTGGCTCAGCTGGGATTACCGAGCCCCTGCAGCTCTCTGCGAAGACTGGGTAGGCAGCAGGTCCTCTTTGCAGTGGCCCAGCCTGTGCATAGGTGCAAAACATTTCCCTTCCAGAGGCAGAAATCCAGGGGGAACATAATGGCTAACAGCACCTTTTGTTTTCCCGGTGGTGGCCTCTGCTGTACTACATCCAGCTCCTGGACATACCCCTGAAAGGGATTTTGTGAGAACGTGCAAGAGTGGCAAAGGGGAGAGAAAACACTTAAGTTTGCTGTTCCTTTTGAGCTGGGGTCACTTTCTGCATCTGGTCAGCATCTGATAATCAAATAACAAAAGCCAAGGCAGAGCCTTGACCTCAGGCCTTGTCAATATAGACTGCATTTTCCTGTAAGTCTTCCCTTTCCATGGAATTATCCACCCTGCTCTTTGCTACTGACCACGGGAATTGATTGAAGTGACCAAACCTTTTTGTGAGCTGTGTGATGAGCCAGGGCTGGAGGGAGGAGCCTGTGCTGTCAGCAGAGCCAGCTGCACACACCAGCCCTGAACGTACCAGGGATGTCAACAGATGCCCATCAATGGCATCCTAACAGGACTTTCTCTATCTGGCAATGGTCACCACAGATGGCTGAGAGACAGAAACTTTCCCCAAGTGGCCGCTTTCTGGCAAGCAAGAAACTACATAGGAGGGTTGTTTTGCTAGAAATCAGTCAGGCAGTGCGTGGGTACTGGGGTGCTGAGTTACCCCAAGATATAGGGGTAAAATACTGAGCTCTGGGGCAAGTGCAGCTCATAGTCTTCATTCCAACACACTGGAGTAAATAATCTGTTGTAACATCTATTCTTTAAGCCTTTCTTTCTGCAAATGGATTTTCTTAATCACATCTAGTTCTTTCTGACCCACCAACGCATGGATAATGCTGAAGAAAACTACAGCTTTTACCATGGAATTAGTAGAGGCAGCGAGCTCACAAGCTCTTTCATCTGTGTCATTGTGGAGGTACAGAAATCATGATTTGCCTGCTATGAAGCCTTTGTCTATTGACAAAACCCTACATGTTAGGTTACATAATGCAGACTGTTTAACTAGCACAGAGAACAATACCTTAACACGATATGTTGTCCTAAACTCAATCCCAGGCTGCTATTTCCCGGTAATTCAAATTTGTACTGGTAGGTGTCCTCTGTCAGCTGCTCCACTGAGCTCACGCTGAACGCAGTGAATGTATCTGGATTCAGCTCTGAATTATTGCTCTGCAAGAACAACAATAAATAATTACTTGGTTAGATGGTGTCTTTTATGATTTCATTTTTCTCTGGAAGCAAACGTGTGTGCTAATTTAGTGCCAGAGATACTCAGGACGTGTATTAAACAGCGAGGCCCGGCGCAAATTCCAGCTCTCTGCTGATTCATTATCATGTTCTGCAGCGTGCACTTTGAGATCTTGCATTTCTCCCCACCATCACCTTTTTAAATTACATTTTTTTACACCTTACAGCAAGGTCATCCTATTATGACTCACTGCAATCATTTTCTCATGTCTGGAAACAAACAGAAATAATTCTGCTAAAAGAGCCACGCGCTGCTTTGGGGGCAACTTTGCAACCCGCTGATGGCCACAGTGAACAGAAATATTGTCAGTTGTTTCAGCTGATCTTTTTTGCTTGACCCAGCGTAGTTAATCTTATGTAAAAGGGCACTGACAGGCTTAAAAATTACACTCTGAAGACAACTGCTCCACCACGCACAACGCAGCTTTTTTTCAGCATCAAAATACGAGTCTAAGAATCACGAAAAGATGAGAAAGGTGAGGAAAACAAAGCTTCTCCGAGGAAACTCGGAGAGGAGAAGCTGCAGAGCCAGGGCTGTAATGTGACACCAGGGAGAACTCTACACTTGGAAAATCACATTACAGCAGGGAGAGAGCGGCCAAGGGGGAGGGTGAAGGCTGAGTTTGGGGAATTGCATTTACAGCCTTCTCTTAAGGCATCACTTGAATTTATCCCCGCATCCCTCACCCATCACCACAACCCCACACCCGGACAAGTAAGATCAAAGCACAGGCTCCAGGATGCGATGAAGATAAATAAACCTGCTCCTTCTTTCCCATGAGAAGGCTTTTGTCTTGCATTGCTTTGGCTCTCTCCCACTCTGCAAGCTCCTTCTCATACACATCGTAGATGCAGGGCTTGCAGCCGCCGCCGCAGCACTGGGACGGAGAAGGTTCCTGGGGCCTCAGAGCCAGCCAGTCCTGCTCGTTGCCACTCATTGCCTGCAAAACACAAGCCCTGCATCAAACCCAGCACCAAAGCGGCGCGTGCTCATCAGCTGGGTGTTTTTAGAGAAGGACTGAGAAAATCTCACTTGAGCATCTTGCACGTGTATCAAACTGAAAACCTGGAGCTGATCTGTGTCTGCAACACCCCATTTTTGGTCGAGTGCTCAATGCCTGGTGCAGAAATGCCGGACCTCGCAGCCACCAGCCCAGAGCAGAGCCTTAGCCCAGCCTCAGGCCCTCCTCCCCAGCCAAAGCTACACCCTTTAATCCTGGTCGTTCTGCCGTGCTGATCTCCTACAAAAGAGCAGCCTGGGCACCCGGAGCAGAAACATCTTAAAAATCTGCTGCTCGGTCCAGGAGAAAGGGTGACAAACCCAACCACCAAGACAATGGGTAACAAACCCAGCCACCAGATGCGGCCTCAGTTTTGTGCAGCTTTGGAACAGGGGAGGGCAGCGAGCTGAAAGCAGCGTTTAGAGCCAAGAGACTTGAGGCAAACAGGGCAAAGTCTGAGGCAAACAACCACTTTGGTTATGGGCTTTGAATATGGCTTTAAGCACACAGGTAGGGGAGGGCAAGAAGCACAGGATTTTATCCCTTGCTCCCGTTGCTTCCGAATGAGTTGTACCCATTGAACACTCCTCAGGTTAAAATCACGCCGCAGACCTCGCGGGGACCCTGCTGTTTTTACACATCGGCTGAGTTAAGGCTGTTCACAACGCACTTGTCCGCATCCCTTGAACGCAAAGCGGGCCACAGGAAATTATGAAGCCACGGGTGACGAAGCGGAGGAAGCGAACATTTAGCGCTTCCAGCAGTTTCATTGTCAAGGTCAATTAATTAACTAACCTTCACCCCTGTAACAAAAACACTTATTTTAAGAAAGGGGGTGGGGAACGGAAGAGAGAACCAAAGGCGCTTGGTTTGGCTTCCCACCGCGCCCGCTCTGTCCGGGGACCCGAACCACTCACGGGCTACGAACGGGAGCCGACCCTACGTGGCCATGGGTGAGTCCGAGACGCCCGGGCTCGGGGCTGCGCAGATTTACAGAGTTTCGAGCACTTACGGTGCGCGCCCGGGGGCTCGGACAGGCCACCCCGGGGACACAACTGCCGGCCCGGCCACCTCCCACCCAGGGACGGTCTCTTAAGTGCCCCCCGACCCCACAGGTAAGGAGGCGCCTCCCCGCCCACCTCCTCACTCACCAACCCAGCGCCTGCCCTCACCCGCCAGGCAATTTGCCGACCCTCCCTTACCGCGGGGCGCGCCTGCCCGCCATTGGCCGCCGCCGCCGTCAGTCACCGGGGGTGACGGCGGGGGAAGAGCCTTCGCCAAGATGGCGGCGGGCGGGCGCTGAGGCGGCGGCGGCAGGAGGAGGAGG
>VXBT01007391.1:200762-219867 GCA_013400235.1 Oriolus oriolus | reverse complement strand
GGCGCGACCCCTGGCACTCGCCGGGGCCGCGCTACGAGGAGATGCCGCTGTACAAGGAGCGCGGGTGCTACATCTGCCACCAGGGTGTCCGCATGCTGGAAGGTACCACACACCCCGCGCTGACCCCAGCGCTGCCCCTTCCCAAGCACTCGCCCTTCTCCGCCTGCCAAGGGTTCTCCTCGCACAGAGTATAAAACACGGGCTGTGAAGAGCCTGCCCGGCCCCGTGAGCTGCCCCAGGCAGCCTCGGTAACATAGAGAACGGCTTGGGTGGAAGCGGGCCTCGAGGATCGCCTCTCACCCGTGATAGATCGCGTTGGGTTCTGTTTCCAGGCGTGCGGCAGGCGCAGTGGCTCACCAAGACGAAGCTGGTGGAAGGTTTGCCCCCAGCCGTGCAGGGCATTATGGATAACCCGGCACACGGGCTCCAGGAGCTCGAGGAGAGGGCGAAACACGCGGTGTCCCACGCGCGGCTCTGGGACACGGCAGAGGTTGCTCCTAGGAGGGAACAATATTGGTGAGTCCTCAGCTGTAGGGGAGGCTTTTAATGCTACAGAGAAAATTCATACATAGGTCTGTCGTTGAAAGAGGGTCTGCTGTGCAAGACCCTTTGCGTCAGATTGTCAAAGCAAAAAAACCAACAACCAAAGCAACAAATAAAACCCAGTTCTGAGTATTGACATACGTAGCACTGACATAAACACTGTGCTAGATCAAAGCTTCTTTCAGGCCACCGTGTCTGTTTCAACTAAAGATCTACTTCTAGCTGATGCAGGATATCAGTTTTTAAAATAATTGTGAGATTACTTCTGCTAACTTAAAACAGGACTGGTGTGTGTGATACCAGTCTGCAATCTCTGTTAACTGTTCGGGAGTGTTACGCCATTATATGTTTTACATACAGTAATTTTACAGCATTTGTGCCCCAGAAGCATCTGCCTGCTGTTATGATCTCATTTTTATGTAACTGTTTCTTTTCTCATTTTACAGCCCAGTGCTGTTTGAAAACCTGATACATATATGCCGGTTAATGTCTGGGAAGTATCCATCTCTGAATAAAAGGATGTTGGCTAGAAACTGCAGGATAGCAGCAACGTGGGAAAGAGGTCAGTTGCTGCTGTGGTGGAAGCATTTAGCTCTGTAAGATAAGAGGGGTAGCAAAGCTCCTGGCTTTAAGGCTGAGGACTTGGAGAAAATTAAACAATTTCTGGAACCAGGTAATTCTTTCTGGTTTAAATAGTGCTGTTGGCATGGGCAGCCTTGGATGATGGCAGGATGCTGTCTCTGAGGAGATTATTAGGTGTTAATCAATATTGACAAGATGGTGGGAGAAGGGAGAAGTCTTAGGCCTGACTGTTTATTTTCTTGTGTCCTAAATCAGTGCTGTTGTTTTTCTAAGGATGTTTAGTTAAGAACTTAACCCTAGCAATTAACATTGGCATTTTAGAAGAAGAACCTACAGCTGAGCTGCTGTTTAAGATGGGTGTGGAGGTGAGGGGGAGAGAGAGTGAGCCTTGCAGAACCGACTTGCAAAAGCAAACGTATGTACATCTTCCCCTAATGTTATTTCACCAGTGTTTGACTGTAGCCTAATTTCCCTCCCCAGAATCCATCCTCCTTCAGGTCCGTGGCCTGAGTGGAATACTCATGAACTCTATGACCCCAATACCACCAGTAGCCTCCAAGGAGGAGGTACTGGCCACCAAGGAACATGTTCTGGAGACCTTCTATCCCATTGCGCCTACGATTGATCTTCAGGAGGTGAATGTGTACAAAGAGCTCAATGATACTGGTCAGTGTTGATGATAATTATCTGTCTGTGTTTGGGTTAGCCTGGAGTCCTTGTCCTTCTGGGGGGCAGCTGAGAGTAGGGAGTGTGTGGGAATGGAGGCACAGAGGAAGGGGCACAGGTTTGCAGTGCAAGTGCTCCAGACCTGCGGTGAGCACACTGTTGCCTAAGCAGGACCGAGGAGAAGAACTTAAAACCCCAGCAAACTACTCGAGCAGTTCCTGAAGATAATGGCAGAAAACCCTGGCTGTGTAGTGTCTTCCTGAGCGGTTTCTGACACGATTACGTGCCCTTTAGGTTTCGGAGATGGTTATCCCTACTCTCATCCTCACACCCTGTTCTTCCTGGAGTCGGCCAACGCTCGCACCGACAGGTTCAGACCAGAACAGCTCCGTGCTAAAATGCTGATGTTTGCTTTTGGCAACGCGCTGGCCAAGGCCAAGGCGCTCCACGGGGTACGTATGGGAGGCTGTGCTGGGCCTCTCTTCTTCCTCCAGTGCTGCAGCCAGTGGAGAGAGGCCTGAAAGCCCCTTGCAGTAGTTGTCACATGCAAGCTTCCCAGTCCAGAGGTCAAAACTCAACCTTCAGAAATCCAGAAATCCACTGCTCAGCAATGAGCGTGTTTGTGGTGTAACATGCACCGGGGTGGTATGGGCAGGAACCAGGGGGTAAGTTCAGCTGTAAAGCTTTAACCCATCCCACAGCTCAGTATGTAAATTGACACTTCATTGCTGGCTGAAGGAGGGATTTTAATTAAAATACAAAATCTACATTCAAAACTTGTTTGACTAGAGTAATTTTCTGGGCAAGGTAACGATGTATTTATTAAAATCCTGGCTTTAAACCAACTCAAAGATGCAGAATCAGCAAATACTTACACAATTTCTGTTGTAACTAGCTTTTAAAACGTTCTCCCCCACATGCTCCTTCTTTTCCTAGAATGATCCCAAGGTTTTGGAGCAGCCAGTAGTGGTGCAGAGTGTTGGCACAGATGGCCAGCTCTTCCAGTTCATGGTGTTCCAGTTAAATACAACAGACCTTGTCTCTAATGATGGTGTAAAAAATCTGGTCTGGGTTGACTCTGATCAGAACCTGTATGAGAAAGCCCAGTGTGTCCCAGAAGTCAAGAAGAGAGTTGTTACGGTAAGGAAAACTTGGGAAGTGGTCATGGACATGCTGCCCTTTCACATCAGCTGGGGGTCTGGGAGCTGGCACAGCGCTGCAGCAGGTTTTAAACCAGCTGGAGGGACCTGAAGTGGGCATTTGCCTCGTTTTTACCTAAGCAGGTGTTTCTGAGGGGACCGGTTCCTGAGTATTTGTAGTGCTGATGTGCCATGTGCCAAGCTTAACACAAACTCCTACATACAGATACCCCCAGCTGTAATCCACCATCTCATAATGTGCTCGTTTAAAACCAGCTCTGATGAAGGGAGCGCTCACGTGCGACCGTCAGCCTCGCTGGGGAGTAAACAGAGCACGGGGCTGCCAGTACTGGTTATACTGGGAGGGCGTCTCGCTGACGGGCAAAGGGGTGCTGCCCTCTGAGACTGACCCCAGTGGAAGTACCCCCACACAAACCCTTCTGGGGAGGGAGAGCACAATTTGGAAGCTGCCATGCCTGAAAGTCTTATTCAAGCGTGTTTAAAGCCGTTGTTTGTCTACATTAATCACTTCACTGCAAACTGAGCATCCGTGTCTTTTTCTCTGCAGAAGCCCGCTGGAATTTCTGGCTTTCAGCCAGACACATTCAAGAAGTTTCTGGCACTGTATCTGCATGGAACTGTGTGAAATTCAGCTCAAATGAAAATACTTCACCAACTGTACCTGCTGCTTCTTTTTGCCAGAACCGTCATATAATTAAAGAAAGGTGGATTAATTTACTTTAAAAAATAAATTATATTGTTACTGAAAGTAAAATTTTTTTTAAAAACTAAATAGTGCATGAAGAAACCCTTTCATTTTAGAGGCTCACCTCTGGATTTGGGTTAGAGAAGTCATCAGATGCATCCTCCTGCACTCTTCCTCCATTGCCTGGGAAGAACATAAGCCAGTCATTATTCCTCTGCGCAGGCTCTGCTCTCAGTGTGCATCTGCACAGAGCCAGACTCAAACCTATTCCCGAGGTTGCTTTGAGTCCCTCTGAATGCAGAAGAGACTTACAAAGCTTCAAGGGGAAAGCCTGAGCCACGAGCCTTTTTCATTCTGCCTGGCTTTGACTTTGTGTTACTCCTGGCTGCTGTGGGATGCGTCGTGCTGCCCTGTGCTTAGTTCCCAAAGCACTTAATCGGAGGGATTGCTTTGTTGGATCTGTAGAACCGCAGTCCTTTTATCCCCCCAATCCTGGATGAAGAGACCTGTGCATTTGGGGAAAGTGGTGTAGAATGTAGCGGGAAACTTTGGTGCCTGTAGCTGGTATTTGCTGCTAAAAATACAAAGGAAGAATTTCTTCCTGCCACACAGAGTTAACTGAGCAGGAAGCGTATTCTTTTTAACATGGGGGGATTAGTGTGGGTTTTGTAAAATGAAAGCTAAATTAGCTGCAGCCAAATGTAGAATGTTTTGCAGTTCTGATACCCTCCAGCACATGGGAAGGAAGAGGACAGCCTGTGCTATTTTAAGGTGTGGAAGAGCACATTTCCAAGAAATTCATCTCACTTCAGTGTCTTGTGTCAGAGGCTGGTCTGTGCTTTGTGATCTCTGGCCATCTGGATGAACACCCCAGTTGTGTGTTCCAGCCCCAGTCCATCAGGCAGCTCCACTCCACGGGTTTCAGGAACATTCACCAGTCACATTTGAGATCAACAATTGCACCCTGTAAATTGGGATGCAGTAGCTGCAAGCTAAACAAACAAATCCCTCCATAGTTAGGAGAAGTGCTTGAAGGAGAAATAACCTCCTAAGTGTTGCATTGCTCTGCATCATCTTAATCCTGCCTGCTCCAGGGATGCCTAATTCAGCTCATCGGAGTAAATCTGCTCAGGTCTGTGATTTGCACCCAGGTGTTTGGGAATGCTTTTTAACAGGGCTGTGCTCTGTGGAGCCTGTCACACGCAGTGGATGTGTGTTTCTCGGGCTGTTGGCTCCCTGCTGTGTCACACGGACCCTGCTTGACATCCCCTCGCTCTTCCAGCTTCGGGTCATTACCCGTCCTGGGGAGGAAGCCCTGTAGAGCAGCAGCTGCCCGTTAGCGTTCCTGAGGAGAGAATGTCCCTGAGGAAGCCTGGTGGAAGAGCGGCTGTGGTGGGGAGGGGTTGTGTAGGGGTGAAACAGCTCATATGGTTCTAGTAGATGTGGGAATTCGTGGGCATGGTCTGTCTGGAAGAGGCAGAGTCCCTTCAGCTGCTTTTACCTCTCAACAAAGACATCTCTGTCAGGGCAGGCAGTTGGAGAGGAGAGACTGAGGGAAGCTGGAATCCCGCTGTGTCCAAGCTGAGCTGAGACAAAGCACGAGCACGGGGAGGGAGGGATGAAGGCAGAGCAAAGGAAATTTTGAAAAACAGTGGAAGCAGTGAGACATGGGATGGTCAGTGGGAAAACAAGGCTTCAGGGGTTGTGTGAGGCATCAGGAAGCCGCTGGAGGTGAGGGGATCATGCACCAGCATGTGAGGCCATGTCCCTGCTTTGCTCAGGCACAGCCACTCTCACCTGAGGCTGCGGGGAGGTGGTACTTGCATGTCACTGGAAGGAGCATCTGATCCTCGTGCAGGGAATGCTCCTCTGAGGGCCTGGAGGGGAGCTCAAGGTGGGGGAGAGCGTAGCTCCCAGCTTGGCACCTGGCACGGATGCTCAGGTTGGCCCATCGTGGTCCATGAACCAGGCAGCCCCTACCACCTGTCCGTGGTGTCCTGCTGCGCTTCCCAAGCACTGGGAATGGCTTGGCTCTCCCAGTTCCTCCAGTATGGCCTGCTGGAATCAGCCCAGCTGAGGGAGCCAGGATGGGGAGCCCAACAATGGGTCACAGAAGCACATCTGGGTTGGCATCAATAAGTTATAAAGGCTCGTCAGCAGACGAATGGCGTTACCTCAGCACGGACCAGGGCCAGGCATTAACTTTTCATGAACGGCAGCCGGGGAAGCAGAACATGCAAGAATGGGGTGGCAGGAGTCCGAGATGAGGAGGCAGAGGAGCCTGGCTGCCCACAGGAGGGCTTTGCAGGACCCAGAAGAACCTGGCCCACGGGAGAGCACTCCACGCTCCCTTCCCCTGAACTGCTCCCACTGCAAAATCCAGCTCCACAGGCTGCACACACCATACCAGCAAGTACACACCGTGCTCAGCCTGGAGCCCCTGGTTGTTCAGATCCTCCTCCTGCATTTAATTTAATGAAAACTAATGGGGGAGACAATTATCCCTGAGGCTGGGCTCAGGAGACATTTCGAGGAGGGAACTTGGCAGTTTCATGGCGATATTTAATAATACCAGCCTGTAACCCTTAAGAAGCAACAGGAAGGACTTTTCTATGCCCCGCAATAAAAAACACAACAGGCAGCAGTGCAGGAGCCTGCTGCTCTGGGCAGCTGAGCAAGGCCTGGGTAGGCAAGGATGGCCCCAGAGATTTGTGAGGGCAGGATTTCCTCATCAGCCTCAACCCCTCAGGGGTCATGAGTCCAAGTGATGGACAAAGCTCACACTCTGCTTTCTGCACAGCACAGGGGGACGTGATTGCCTGGACCAAAATCCACGCTGGGGCACGGCTGCGGGCCCTCCACGTGGACATCTGTGGCATTACCCTGGAAGCAAACCTGCCCAGGCAGCAAAGGGTGCAAACACACCCTGCTCCTCTGCTGAGGGGCTCTGCAGGCACAATGGTGGTTCCCAAATCACCATCCAGTGCATTGCCCCCTCGCCCTTCTGCCCCACGATAATCCGCAACCCCACGGAGCTCGCCGCTGGAATTCCAGCAGTGACGTGGCTGCGGGTGCCAGGGCCAGGTGGGAGCATTCCCCAGGAGGGGCAGAGCTCCAGGATGGCCCACGGCCCCCCGAGCCCGCAGCCCGCACCTGAAAACCCCCACAAGGAGGGAGCGAGCTCACAGCCAGCCACGTCCTGCCCCAACTAGTCAAAAGCAGAGAACAAGTCTCACACAGCAGCTCCCAGCAGCGTTTCAGGCACCTGGCACTTGCAACCACCCACCCAAAGGTGTAAAAATTCCCAGCCTTTCCCCAAATGCTGTAGCAGCCTCTGATGCTGCCCATTGGGGAACCAGGTGGGGTTGCCTGCCTTTCTCCATCCCCAGCAGCTCCTGGAGCTGAGTTTGTTCCTGCAGTGGTGCACACACCCACCCCGCACTGCAGCTCTTGCCCAAGGAGGGGGGTCACAGACCCCATTGCAAGCCCAATATTGATACATTTGAAAACAACACTCATGTCTTCCC
Source organism: Oriolus oriolus (assembly GCA_013400235.1). Lineage (NCBI taxonomy): Eukaryota > Metazoa > Chordata > Aves > Passeriformes > Corvidae > Oriolus > Oriolus oriolus. The sequence goes on along the minus strand of VXBT01007391.1, from coordinate 212,704 downwards.
CTCCCTTTCTTACCTCCCAGCAGTGCAGGACTCTGGCAACGGGAGGTAGCAGGACCCAGCTCCTGTCTCAGGGAGCTGCTGCAGGGCAGACCAGCCTCCATCGCCACGCTGGCATCCCAGCTCCTCCAGCCTCTAACGAGCAAAGCCTGGGGAACAGTGTACAAGAACAAACAAAAAAAAAATCCCTTTTTAGCCCCTAAACCACCCCTCTCTGCCTGCAGCCTGGTGGGCTGGGTGTGGGGAGGGCAAGGGTCTGGCCAGCACATCCTCAGCCCGGTGCAGACAACACTGACCGTTCTCCAGGCTAAATTTTCAAAATGCTTTAAAACAAAACAAAAAAATCCAAGAAACAAGCAGGCATCGTTAACCCTCACCCAGGTCCTGAACTGCAGCCAAACCTCTTTGGGATTTTGAATTTCCAGCCTCAGCCAGCACCCCCCAAACACCACCTTCTCAGCTCTGCATCACCTCTGCTCCCACACCCCGAATCTGGGGTTTGGTCCTCGAGAAAAGGTTGGAAAAAAATACCCAACTCCCACCCTGGGTCTGGCAGCAAACACCAGGAACAAACTGCAGAGCACCGAAATCAAATGTTTATGTTGATATTTATTACAGCAGGGGGAGGGGGGAGAAGGGAGGGAACCGTTTCATTCAAAAAACCATCCCATACCAATGAAGACAATAATTTAGCTATTCATTTTAAAATACATTAAAACCGGTCCTTTTGTTTCCTCAAGTCAGAACAAAAAAATTTAAAAAAAAACAAAAAAAAAAAAAAGGAAAAAAAACCCCAAAACCTGAACAAGATGTGAAGTGGAAAAGGTAAAAAGCTGAACCCTTGGGGAGCCCCTGGGTTTGCAATGCAACAAATCGGAGTTCAGTTACTTGGAAAATATTAACCTGACTGTAACTATGAGACTGACACCCTCAGACCCCCCCATCCCACCCGTCCCTCCCGACTTTCTACAGGTAAAGCACAATGAAAATGCCTAGGAAAAAGAAGGCGAACATTAAAAAAAAAAAAATTATTTGTATTACACACTAAAAAAAAAGAAGTTTTGTCATCTCATGTCTTGCAGTCAGAATAATAAAAACAAGCCAAATGTCCCCCCAAAACATTTCAATGAAGGGGTGCGGAAAAAAGACATCCCTTTAATAAAACATTATCAACAAATATCGTACACAAACTACAATGTATAATAATTATTTTTTTTTTCCCCTCTCGGTAATTTTCGAACCAGACTACAAGGTAAGAAAAAACACTGAAACAAGATACAATGCTTTCAATAATCCGCACAAAGGTCAAATCCAAGGGAGAGAATATTTTACAGAATATGATATACATGGAGCAGAAATGGGAGCTGGAGAAAAACAAAGACCAAACTACAGGGTAGTGTAATGTACAGAGATCCCAACCCGCCGCCTTGGCTCATCCCTTCCTCTCCCACCAGAAGGAAGGGCCTTCGATGCTTGCCATTAATTTTTATTTTCTTATTACAGAGCGAGCCTACAGAATAGCAAGGTTACATTTTAACAACAAGAATTCTTTAAAAAATATCTCCATCCAGTTCCAAATCATAGATAAGTGAAATCCTGACAAGAGCACATCTCTAAAGAAAAGAATCCCCCCCACCAAAATACCCCCAAAGCAAATAAAACCCCCAGAAAAATCCCAAAGTTAGCTGGAGATCACAGTTTCAAAGTCCCAGGTCAGATTAACCCTTTTTTTTCCCGGTGGATTTTAAAAAAAAAAATATTAAAAAAATCAATTTTTGCAGTGAACCAGCTGAAGGACTCTGGGGAAGGGAGGGACAAGAGATTTCTTCTTGTACTCAGAGGGGGGGGAAAGACTAACACAGTGCATGCCACAGTCACAGAGAGCAAGATCACGATTCATTCGAGGATGTGATCCTAGAAGGGGTCACCTGCGTTAACAAGTTTATAACGAGGTGGTGGAGTCTCTTCCCCAAAGCAGATCTTGTTAACTGGAGGAGGAAGCGTTGTGCTGCAAACGAACAAAAAAAAAAAACCCCAAAAAACAGAAGGGAAAAAAAACCCCCAAAACAAAACAAAAAAAGAAAAACAACAACAACAACAAAAAAAGAAAAACAAAAAAAAGAAAAACAGGCCTTCTGAACGAAAACCACCATTGTAAACTGTCCAGTTTATTTAAAAAAATGACTACAACAGAGACAACATGATTTCATATCTAGACTAGCTTCCTGGTGTCGCACGGCACAAACATACAACAGGTTCGGTTTCTGTCTTTATTTAAAAGAACAAAGCAAAGAGATCGGAGTTGGGTGCTAGAGGCTTCCGTTTGTTTCCAAAAAGAAGTGTCATGTACATATATAAACCCTTCTGCACAAAGAAGGGTCTTGTCATGTCTTGAAATATTTTAAGTTTTGTCCTTCATGTTTTATGGAATAAAAAGTTCAGCCTTTTTATTGCATGAAACTAAACCTGGGGTTTTGGCCCCCGCCACGCGTGTCCCTGCCCATACACCTAGCTTCTTCTTCTTCTTCTTCTTCTTGCATAATTCGTTGAGATCCTCCGAACGGCAGCTGACTCTCTTGATCCTGGAGAGGAGGAGGGGGAGGGAAATCACACACTCATCGTCATGCTGGGGGAATACTGCAAAAGAGACAGAGCCACGGTGAGAAACCAGGCGGGTCAGACCCCCGGACATCGAAGAGGGGGATGCAAAAGGAGGCTGATGACAATGACACAGCAACCTAATTGGATCTAATAAACCAGGAAGAGAGGATATGCTGGAGACTCCAATTTATCAGGGCCTAATCTGCGCTGTAAGTCGCTTTTCCGGGAAGAAAATCAGCAGAACAGTATGGGGCGAGATGCAATTTAAAACAAATAATTAACATGCACATGTCTATATGCTGCTAATAGAGGGAGAAGAGGAGGGATGTCTGCAGCCACCCACGGAGCCTCGAATTGGCCAGGCTGCACTGGCTCCTCTCCACCCTGCAGATCCTCCCCCCTACACCCACACCCCCCACAGTCCCACCACAGACCCCAAACTTCCACCCACTGGCCTATTTCCTCCTGCCCACTTTTCTGTCCTGGAGCAGCTCACACACAGCACAACTCAAGTCCACAAGGCACCCACCGTGCCAAGCCCACCCATCCCCGTGCCGGGACACCTCGGGGAGCGTCCCCCTGTGCCCAGGCAGGCACTCACTCACATTGTCATTTTGGAAGGAATGGAGAAAGTTGCCTCCCAGCTCCCCGTCGTCTCTTGGAGTGCCCGGGGGATTGCTAATGCCACTTATGTTGTTTGGAGAATTCTGTGGGAGACGGGAGGGGAGGTGGTGAGCAGGTCCCCTCGCCCCCCTGGAATGCCATGGGGGCAGGACAGTGCTGTGGGGCAGGACACAGCCCTGCTCAGCCCTGTCACATCCCCCGTGTCCCCATCCATCAGCAGCACCCCAGTGCCGAGGAAAGGGCAGAGCCCACACACCCACCCTGCAAACCCACTTACTTTTGGAAGTCCATCTATGTCTCCTGACCCTGCAGAGGGGAGAGAAAGAAGAGCCTTACTGGGCCTGCAGCCACGGCCATGTGCCCCCCCGACACCCTCACTGATTTCCACCCAAAGGCTCTGCTTTGAGCACTGGTGTGAACTGGGGGCTGACCCTGGGATGGGAGCAGGCACTGGGATGCTCTGCCAGTGTCCCCAGGGAGTGAAGGACCACGGTGGCTCACCTAATGATCCGTTCATGTGATGGGGCTCCATCCCGCCCATGCCGCCCATGGGGCCGTCGGAGCCGGGGCCCATCGGGAACTGCGGAAGAAAAAGGCGACAAAACCAAAATCAGCCACAAAACAACCCCGAGCAGCTGCCACGGTGGCTCCTGAGGACTGTCCCTGCCCCAGCCATCCCTCTGGAGCAGGGCAAGGAGGGACACATCACAGAATGACTGGATTGTTAAGGCTGCAAAACTCCTTTGAGATAACGAAGTCCAACAGTCAACTCGGCACCACCACTAAACCATACCCTGAAGTGCCAGACCCACGCACTTCTTGGACACTTCCAGGGATGGTGACTCCACCACTGCCCTGGGTAGCACATTCCAATGCTCAGCAACCCTTTCCACGAAAAAAATTTTCCCAATATCCAATCTAAACATTCCCCGGCACAACTTGGGGCTGTATCACCCCCCAAGGCTGCGGGGCTCATGGTCCTCTGGGTTCACCTATAAAATCTGGCTGGATGGCAGACCCAGAGCCACGGCAGCACAGAGGGCTCCCTCCAACCAGCATTCCACAGGATTTAAGGTCGCCCATACCCCACAAAACCCAGCACCTCGGCCGGAGCAGCAGGACCGCTGCTCTCTTAATAAGCATAAAAAATTAACAAAGTCGCCCAAGAGTTAATCGCTTTTTGATGGTTTGTTTTATTTCTGTTTTGTAACAAATGGCTGAAATCAATTAAACTGCTTTACTCTCAACTGATGAAGTTAATTATGATTTGTTATGGTATCTGATATGTAAATTATTAGAAAGCAGACTTACATTCGATCGACTGCCTGCGGGCGGTACTGGATTAATCATTGTGTAGATGTTGTCACTTGAATTTGTTGAATCTGTGGAACAGTGAAGCCCAGTAAGTCGGGTGATTAATTCATTTCTTAATTAAAACAAACTCATGCCACTTGAACTCATTCTTTTGTATTTTATCACCCAAAATTCCCTCTAACTACCACCATTTTCTGGCTAATTTGTATTTAATGAAGATCCACAAAGTTTTTAATCACAGAAATTCAACTGTGAAAAATAATTCAACTCCTGGCTGGGAAGAGTGGTGAGGTAATTCCTCACCTTCCTGAGCCCCACAGCACCCAAATCCATAGGGGGATGTAGGAACATCCCCAGATGCCATTCCCAAAGTCAAGCAGCCCATGCCACTCACTTCCCAGAAAGCCAAAACCCACAAAAATTGGTCATTACCAAAGGGCAGGGATTGCCTGTGCTCAGCAGCACAGCCCCAGGGATGGGGGTCTCCTGGCATGGGAAGGGGCAGGAGCCTGGGAGGGCTGGCCCTGGGTAGAGGGGGGGTCTCAGGGGGCTCATACCTGCAGGACTGGGCATGATGGGTGTCCCTGGAGGGCCACCGCCGCCGGGCGGACCCTGCGGAGACAAAGCCGGCGTCAGATGTGCAAACATGAGCACTGCCCACCTCTCCATGTTTTCAAATACCTCCCCCAACTCTCATCCCCCCAAACCCAGCCCAGTCACCTCCCATGGCACTGATTCCCTCCCAGACCACATGAACTCCTGATGAAAGGATAGACAGCCGGGGCAGGAGGACTCACCACGTATGTACCAGGCGATGAAGAAGAGTATGGGATCTGTAGGGACAAGAGAGACAGGTTCAGCCACGGGGTGCTCCCACAGGCTGGATCCCAGCAGGGCACAGCCAAGACCCCCAGTGCCCCCTCAGCCCAGCCAGGATGGGAGTCCCACCAGCCTAAGCAAGAGGCTGGGGAACCCTCTCTCATTAGCATGAGGAACGGTCCCGTTTGCAGGACCCTTCCCAACCAGCCCCGCTCTTGCCCCGAGACACTCACTGAGTTAGCACTGCTGGGGTTCGGCCACGGTCTGCCGGCGCCCGGCCCCCTGGGGACAGAGTGAAACAGGGGAAAAAATAAATGTTGTGCTTTCCTCCAGACAGCCCCGAGTCAGCGGTCCAAGCTCCCGGCGCAGGGATTGCCTTACATGTTAATTCCAGGCATGCCAGGACCTAGGGAGTTGGGTGGAGGTCTCATGCCGCTGCCGTAGTTCTGCAACGATAACCAAGGGTCAGTCTACCGTAACGGGAAGGGACACCAGAGAGACAAGAGAAAGGGGAAGAAAGGCCAATAAACAAACAAAAAACCAAGCGGGCCTGTGTGCAAAAATGAGCTTTAAAAAAAAAAAATAACTACGATGAACATAAGAGGCAATTGTGTTCACAAAAAACCAGGCAGCCGAATATGGATGGGAGCCAGGCTGAGCCCCGAAGTTCCCCCTCCCCGCTCTCTGTGGAGGGAAAACATCCCCCTCCCCGCTCTGCGAGACAATTCTGTTCACAGCCCCCAGCGCCAGCAACAGCCTTTTGGATTTTTCCCTTTGTGCAGGAGAAAACAGGGACAGGAGGAGAAAAGGCACCACTTGCAAGGTTCCTGCTGCAGTGTATGGATGAGTAAAGGCTGCATGAGCTCCCCCTGAGATGGAGCACTCCTTGCTCCCTGGATGACTGCTGCAGCAGGGAAAACCAAGCCAGGCTTGTTTTTCTGTTGCTTCCCAGCTCTCTGCTCCATCCCCCGGAGCGGGTCTGCGGCCGCGGGGAGCGGGCGAGGGCAGGCAGCCCCCCTGGGCCGCCTCTCCTGCCTTATTCCTCCCTGGCTTAGCCTCCAGCTGGGACTGGGAGCCTCAGATCTGCATCCCTCGTCTCCTAAAACCAGCTCTAGTACAAAGCCAAGCCCAAGGCAGAGGAGGAAGAGGAATCCCCCGAATGCCGCGCTCCATTTGGTCTGTGCTTTGCTCCCTGTGCCCTCCAGGCGACGTGCAGCCGGATTTAGGTCGCGCTGCCGCTCTTCCCCTCCCACCTCCCTCTCTGTAATGCATCTTTTTGGACTGTATTTCTGCCATTTAAAGAAAAGACTGCTACAGCAGGAGGAGGGATGGCTGGCCACTTCCTACACCACAGCCCCTTGGAGTGCTCCAAGCTGGATTTTAAGTACAATACTTTAGTGCTGTCAATTTTTACCTGGATTTACGGATGCACCAGTGCATGGTGCACTGCTGAGGGCATCACCAAAGTTTGTTTTGAAGAGGCAGAGAAGGGTTTTCCCCAAACAAATTACCAGCAAGTCCTTAATTGATCAAAATTTCAACCATTTACACTGAATAGCAGCATCAAGCCCCTTGTTTTTAAAAAAAAAAAAAAAAAAAGAAAAGGGCTCAGCGTTTTTAATTGGAGCTGAAAGGCTGGAAAACGAAGCCAGCTGAAAGATGCTCAGGGAGGGCGGGGAGGGAACGCAGCTGTGCCGAGCGACCTGGGCAAGGCACCGCCAAAACCCAGAGAGCTACAAACACCCTCTTCATATTGGTGCTGGCAAACCCTGTCCTGGCTTCTGCAGAGCTACAAATGGGACTCTTAAAGGGAAAAAGGCAGCGGCAATCAGCTGAAAGGGATGATTCATCACTGCTGTGTAATAAGGAGCTGCTGTCGGGATGCCGGGATGTCCTGGCTGGATGTTCTGCAGCCCTCTGGAATCGTCTGAGCAGTATTTAGGAAGGTCTCAATGCAAAGCTTAAAGGAAAACAAGGCCTGGGCACACAAGGTGTGAGGGGCTGCTGGGTCTGGGTCGGTATTTTTGGTGGCTGCCTGCGCAGGCGCCGATTCCTGGATGGCTGCGGGGAGGCAGCGCCTGCGGGTGCCAGATTGGGAAGCCCAGCGCTTCTCCAGGGAAAGGCTGCCTCTTGAAAAACCTCTCCCCAGTGTACACACACACAGGGAACGGTGGAGTCAAAAATAAAGCTCTGAACATTTCACAACTCCTGCCGGCTCCCAGAGCCGCTGCCATCCCACGCGGCGCTCAGCGCGCGCTCGCCGCTTCCAAGTTTCACGGCGAGCTCTGGCAGTGGGAAGCAGCCTCCCCCGGGCAAGCCGCCGCCGCTCGCCTTGGCGCAGGCCATGCTAGCAAATGAATTTTTTTTTTTTTTGGGTGTAATCCTCCAGGAAAGGAGGATTTTAAGCACAGCAGCAGCGCTATGGGAGGGCTTGCCTGCGAAACGATGCTCGCGCGGGTTTTTTGTCCCCTACCCTAGGATGGATGGAGACGGGCGAGCACCCCTGAGCAGCTTCCTCAGGTTGGTGCTGAAGAGATGACACAACTCCCTCTTTACACAACATTCACTTATCTCAACAGTCTCCAGGGGAAAAACAAAACAAAACTCCAGCGCGCCCGCTCGTCTCCTGACAGACTCTGATCCTCGCGCTACAAACTCCACGTAGGCGACGATGCAGAGAGGATAAACCTCCAACCAAAATATGGTAATCTGGTTTTGAAGTCTCGTGGAAGGAACAAACAGGAGTGAGTCAACAACGAGCCACTCCATAAAGTGAATCAACGCAACGACAGCATATATTAACCCAGATCTGCTTAATTTCAAGAGTTTACTCCCCTTTCCTGAAATAGAGAGCTCAAGCAGGCAGCAGGAGGGGCAGGTGGAGGGGAACCTCGCAGGGGAAAGCCTTATTCCCCTGCTAAAGGGATCTTTGCCATTTCTTTTTATTTATTAATTTCAAATGCAAGCCTCCTTTCTCTTTCCTGCTGTTAGGGTCGTAACTGTTTCCCAGGCAAGCGGTGTAATGCACTCAAAGGCTGCTCCAGTGCGGAGCTAAGTGCCATCCCCTCTGACAGAAGGGCAGGAGGGAGGCTGCAATACCCTTAATGAGCTCTGAAGACCTCACTCCTGTTAAAAGGAGGGATTTCCAGATGCAAGACTAATGTAAAACGCATTAACACTAATGGGGGGACAGGGTGTGGGGGGGGAACTCCCAGCCCTCTGAGCCCCAGGAGGTTGTTCCCATGGTTTGTAGGATGTGCTTTGGCACCGGGCTTACCTGCGGACCGGGACCCATGGGGCCCATCCCTCGTGGAGGATTCATCCTTTGCATGGGGCCGCCCATGTTAGGGTGCCCTGTTGGGAGGAAAGCAGGGGTGTTACATGGAACCGCAGCCACTCTGGGTCCCAAATTAGGTCCCAAATTAACAGCTAATTAGGAACATCAGCGCCCCACCCTCCTCTGCTGGGTTTACCTTGCTGTCGCGTGGGATCCATCGAATTGGGCAGCAATGGCTGTGTACCGGGAACGGCACCCGGGGGCTGTGAAAGCAACGGAGCAAGATAAAAAAATAAACCCTGCATCCCGCTGCATCCCACATCCCACTGCATCCTTCCGCATCCCACATCCCACTGCTACAGCCTCCAGGTGTTTGCCTCCCTCGTCTTCCTGCAAACCCCCTCTAAATCTCAAACAAGGCGCCAGGGTTTCCTCCTCCCCCCAGGCTGCGTGCTATTGTACTTTAGGGAAGCAGGGGAAAACCCAGGCTGAGCCTGAGCAGGGCAGAGGTGTCAAATCCAGCGGGGAAAGGTGAGGAGCAGCATGGCACCCTGGTAACACACAGCACCAGGGCTAAACCAGGCAGCGATTCACTGGCTGTGGTGGGGAGATGCCCCACGTGCAGCAGAGCAGGGCTGGGACCCGTCCCCGTGCAGGCTGAGGGGAAGGCGGATGCTCCCCCTCCCCAAACTCACATTCCACTCGGGCAATGCTGCTATTTAAGCTTCAAAGGCTACTCCAAACAGATAAAGGGGAAGAAAAATGCAGATATTGTCTGCCTGAGGGAAGCAAACTGTAAACAGTTTTGCTACGGCGCTGCCTTTTACTTGGATGCCGACATGGAGGATCCCAGTGCTGGAGCACAGCACAGGCCCTGGGTGCACATGGCTGTGCTGAGGCAGAATCAGTCCAATCCCAAGTTTTTTGCAGCCTGGAAGCTGGCAGCAGGAGGAAAATAAACCAGGGGGGTTGCAGAGGTGGATATTTACACTTCTGCTGCCTGACCTTCCTGCCTGCCTATTTATTCCTCTTGTCCCTCAGGATGTGACCATAACCTTGCTGAGCTCTGCCTAGGTACGAACATGTGTTTTATATGTGGTGTTTGGGGGGAATGAAATGAAATCCTTCTAATTAACTTTACCCACTCCTGGATGCCTGATCCTGCTGTGGGAACAGCCTCCCCAAACCAGTCTCCCCTGCCTCTCCTGCCTGCCCAGCTCACTGTGCTCACCTCCAGCAGAGCTCGGGATGAGCCCAGAACCACTGCAGGATGGGGTCTTGTTAAAACTGACCCATGAGGAGGTGCAGTGAATTAATACCTCGTTAGAACAGCCATCAGTGCCCTGGGTGGAAAGCTCTTCCAGCCATCTGGGCACGGGGGTCCTCCATTAGCCCCTTCTGGGTTTTTCTCAGCTACATCTTAGCTGTCTCACCATCAGTTAGCAAGTTCCAAAGCTTCAAGTCTCAAATTCAGCAAGCACAAACCCAGAGCAAGCTGGTACATTCTCCTTCCTCACTATCCTGCTCTTTCTGCTAATTAGACCTACAGAAAAATAACGCTGATAGCCAAAAAACAAGCTCCCAAGATAATTTTTGTAGAGACACCTCTGCTGCTCAAAGGAATTACATGTTTCCTTTAATTTCCCTTCAGTGATAAATAATGTCTGGCTTGGTCATTACCCTATGGATCTGCATGGCATCACTGGGAAGGAGATGAATTCCTTAACCAAAGGCCACACAGGCATCCAGGCAGGGCGTGGGGTGGAAGCCTCAGTCCGTAAGGCCAGAAACAAACTGCCCTTGTATAAGCTGGGATAAGAGGATAAACCCAACCCAAAAAATTCAGCAGTGACCTGCCCCGCTTGACCCCGCTGCTGATCTAAACGCTCGGTCAACCCAGCAGCAGGATTATCTCCATCACTTTAATTTTCTGCGATTGCAGGGAAAATCCAGGCGGGCAGCGAGCACACGGCACGGCGCAGCCCTGCTGGGAACACCACGGGGGGAAAGCAGCACATTCCCCGCTGCTGTTCCCACCTTGGACAGGCCCAAATCTCAAAATAAAATTAAACTGTCAGCTTTAAGTGACACCTGACGCTCCAGCACTAGGAAAAAGGAGGGTGACCAAAGGAGGCAATGCTTGCCGCCCAAACCCAAGGAGCATCTGCAGGACACCCGGCCCTCATCCCCCTTCCCAGCTATCCCTGGGAAATCCAGAATCCCGGGAGCGCAGTACCTGGTTGCCCATCCTGATGGGGGGCCGGGGACCTCCGGCGTAGCGCGGCGACATGAACGGCTGCGGGGACACAAAAGGGGGTCAGGGCTGAGCTGTGGGGAGGCAGCACGCTCCCCACGCACGCTGGTTAGCCTGTACACGCCGCTTTTGGTATTTTTGGTTTTTTTTTTATTTCTGGAGACATCCTTTTTAAAAAAAGTTACGTTTCAAAAGGGAAAAAGGGAAAAAAAAAAAAAGAGAAAGGTGTCTGGAGTCCGTTTTTTTAGACATTTTCTCTGTAGGTTTATTGTTTGAGAGCGTGTTTGACATCGGCAATACTAGGTGAGGCTGTTAAAATTAGTGCATGGGAAACCCTGAGTGTTAGATAATGTTGAAGTTTAAATATATAGAGATATATTAAAAAAAAGTGGCAAATAAGCACATACAGACACGCACACACAAAAAACCCCAGTGCTAAGTACTGAAAAAAAAAAAAAAAGAAGAAAGGCTTAAAGTCACTTATTTTTACAACTGCTGCTACTAACAGAAGCTTAAAAACCCATATCAAGTTAAATTTCTCAGGCTACCTTGGGAAGGTAAAACAGTCTGATACCCACGATTGACTTCTCAGTTCATTGACAACTGCATATCAAAAAAACAAAAAAACAAAAAAAAACCCCAAAAAAATATAAAGAAAAAAAAAAGAAAAAAAAAAAAGGGAAAAAACCAACGTTTTGCTTCGGAGCTGGGGTGCCCGGGGGGATGCTCCCCGGGAAGCGGGTACCCGCTGCCCAGCACGCTTACAGAGTGGGAAAAAAAGAAGTAAATCGAGCGCACGTCCCGGTTCACAGCCCTACCCATCACTAGTGTCTTTACCTGACTGTGGGGTCCCATCATGCTGTTAGGATTGTGGGGTGGAGGCTGTGCGTGTGGCGAGGGCTGTGACCCAGGCGGTCCCTGTGAGGTCAGACAGTAGAAGGAGGTTATAGATTAGCACATGAAAGCGCAGAAAGAGCTAAAAAAAGGATTCACGGGTGGACCTGTTTAGCTGGGGAGTCAGTTCTCCCGGTTTTAAATGATTTTTCTTCCTTTTTT
>VXBT01007391.1:172630-200435 GCA_013400235.1 Oriolus oriolus | reverse complement strand
AAAAAAAAAAAATCATTATTTTCCTCTCTCATCCCAAAGATTGGAAACACCTCCAGGTCTGCGTTTTGACCGTGGTTCACTGGAGGTGCTGGAGCGAGCGCGGAGGACGGGGAGCACGTCCCAGCTCACGCTTGGGAAGCGTTTGGCTGGCGCAACTGGGGCTGCACCGCCACGCTGAAGGGACGCAACATCCTTCCTCGAGGTGGATTCCCTACGGATGCGAGTAAAATGGCTTGCGAGCAAAGAAAGGATGTCTAGGGGAAAAAAGGAGAGATTAGTTGGTGCAGGTTTAAGGCTGCAATGCAGCAGTCGCTGACATTTTGGGCTTGAACGCCCACTTTAATTTTTTTTTTTTTTTTTTTTAAATTTTCCTTAAAAGCACAAAATGAAAAGTCGCTTGGAAAAAAAACTGCGAGCTCGGTGCAAGAAATATACCGGTGCGTGTTAACGTGAGGAAAGAAAAAAAAAAATAGTGTTTTTTGAGTCAAAGGAGGTGTAATTGGTAGAGAAAGCACAGGAGCTCTGTCAGTAGGTGATGGGAAGCGACGGCAGGCTCCAGGACCGGCGCCGGAGCAGATGTTCTCTACCTGCCTCGTTACTAATTTCAACAAGTGTTCGCCTTCTAGCTGCTGCCAGCAATGGCATGGTTTGTTACCATGAGCAATTTTCTTAATTAACAGACATTAATTAGCCATTTAGCAATTTTGCAAGCATTTGTTTAGCAGCTTTCCTAAACATGAATACCACTGTGATAATGGTACTGATTAGAGGGTCCCCTAATTAACAGTACAGGGAAGGAAAATTGAAATCACATAAATTAAAAAGGGAGGGGAAGTTAATGAAGGCAGGACATATTTGCACCTGCAAATCTTTTGTACGGCGGAAACTTGAGTGCAATGTAAATAAAGTAAGAGGGTGGGTTTTTTCTTCTTTTTTTTTTTTTTTTAAATTTTTTTTTTAAATTTGAATGGTTCGGCGGCGAGATGGAGCCAAGCAGATTTAAAACCAACAGCCTCCCGCCTCTCTGCTCCAGCCGCTGAAATCCCACCACTTACACCACCATTTATTCTCCAGGAGCCAAAAGGAACCAGCCCCTGCCCTTAGTGCCTGGCCAACCTCATCTGGACCAGGTCACAGCACCTCAGGACACCACTCCAGCTGCCTTCTCCATCCATGTCCCACCAGAGCGGAGAAGACAAACCTCTGAGGTCCAACTGCACCATCAACCTCCTTTAGCAGAAGTCCTCTCCAGGCATGGAAGTTGACTTATTTTTGCTCCTCAGTTGCTAACTCTGTCTGTGAATGCAAAGTGCAGCAGGGGCAGCAGACACCTCCCACTATCCCTCAGTGAGGTCTGGCCACCCCCAAAGCTCTTCCTACACGTCTCAGCTGCAGGATTTGGGGTAGGGAAGACGAGAAGAGGTGAATGAGTGATGAAACCAACTGGAAGGAAAAAACCAGGGCTGGCAGAAGCCAAACCTCAAGCCCCATCACTGCAAAAGTCAGTCCCTCACGATGCCTGCCTTGTGCTGCAGGAGGGGGTAATTTTTGTCCAGGTACTGATATCTTTCCCCTCGTATCCCACAGCAGGTGAGGATGTGGGGTGGACAGGTATCAAACACACGGGGGACACGGCCACCTGAAGGCACCCTGGCTGGGCCTGAGGGTGATGCTCTGGGTCTGCATTTCGAGCTGCCAGAGCAAACAGCGTTTGATTATCGGAGAAAAAGCATCTATGAGACACGGCAGCATTTCCACCAGAGAAAAATCCCCTGCGGCAGCTGGATCCAGAGAGCATCCGTTGTTTGTGCTGCTGAGTGCATCCTCTGGAGCGTGGTCCTGCCCTGACACCAAGGCTGCTCCCGGGATGCTCCAGGCTCGGCACCTTGCATTATCCCATGTGGTACCGTTCCCACAGGATACTTCTGGATAAGGCGACGCCCCGCTTGTGCAAACGTTTTGGCAAGCAGGGAGGGAGGAGCTGAAAGCAGCTTTTTAAATTTTTCCTTCTTTTCTTGCTTTTTCCGAGCAGCAGCATCCAAAACGCTCGCTCCGAGCTGCGACCGCCGCGGCCCCCTCGGCACGGCTGCCCTGCCCCGCCAGAAACGCAGCCCCTCTGGATAGTGTTATCTCCATAAATATTTGCAGATGTTTCAGGGCTGGGACCCGTGTAGGGTCGGGAACGCCTGCCGCAGCGGCTGCCTTCTCGCACGGGATTGCCTCGCTGCAGAGGAAGCAGCAGATGCTCCCGATGGATCGTGGCAGTTGAGACAAGTGTTTTGCAGAGACGATATGTGGGCCTCCAACCAACAGAACATCCCTTTTTTCTTAAAAAACCCCGTGTGTTTAGCAGCTATTAACTACTCCTGTTAGAAGAGGAGGTTGAACACATGCTGTCCCGCTTCTTCCACATCCCTCCATCCAGCCCTGGAGTCGCGTCCCTGCGGCACAGCTCCTTCTGTCACGCCATGCTGGGCGAGCAGGACCTGCTCTGCAGTTGCTTCACTCTCACCTCCAGACCAGCACCCTTCCCAACCAGAGAAACTCCATAATCTACCAAGTTTTCCCTTTTTTTCCCCAAACTGGACACTCTGTGTGTGGGGTTGTTCTTCATCTTCCTGTAGCTGCCTCAAAAAATCCCCAAAAACAACCCCAACAGCTAAAACGGTGTTAGAGAAAACTGTTTCCAACAGCTGTCGGTGCCCCAACCTCCCCTGTGCTTTATTTTTTTCTCCCCTCTACACTCCAGGGACTTTCAAAGCCCAACCTGGCCCGCCGGACAGCCGAAGTTTGCTGCCACAGCTGCTTCCTACAGAGAGTTTCCAGGAGATCAAGTTATTTCCACTCTGTCTTTCATGAGCTCGACTCCTCAAACTTCTTGTAAAATATTAAAGATGGAAAATGGCACGAGCGATCATAGCCCTGCGTGTGTCAATTTATGTTTCCAGTGTAATTCACCACAAATGGATCATGTTTTATGGGCTACATACTTTCAGCTAATGGGGGAGTTTTGCTATTTAAAAACATTTTCAAGCACCTCTGGGGGTGGCAGAACAAGGCAGGATGGTACAAGAAGGCAAAGCATCACTGCCGCGAGACACCGATGGTTTCGAGTTAGCAATAGGGAGGCATCTTGTGTTTAAAATACCTGCCCCTGCCTGCCAGTTTTGACGTTAGAAAACACTAAAATAAATTAGATGGATATTAATTGAAGCCATGCCTGGGTTTATTGGAGAGGAGCTTTATTTCTACTGAAGGAGAGAGATGTTTTGCAAGTTGTCAAGAAAAAAACGAGGTATCTTTTTTAGCCTTTAGGAGAGATGCTCCAGTTGCCTTCAAAGAGAAAGACCCCGGTTGACTTCCAGCATGTGGCGCTGGGTGAGGACCTTCCCGAGAGAGGGCAAGGCGAGGCCAGGAGAGGTTAGACAAGGCAAGGCAAGGCAAAGCAAGGCAAGGCAAAGCAAGGCGAGGTTAGGCAAGGCAAGGCAAGGCAGCAAGGCAAGGCAAGGCAAGGCGAGGCGGGCCAAGTTCCCCCGCAGACAGCGAAAGGCAGTCGTGGGCAGGAGCTCTGCCTCGCCTGCAGCTGGGGCTCCCAACTGCAGAAGCCTGGTTTTAAGGAATATGTTTAACACAAGCTCTTCAGGAAACAAACCCGTGTCAGCCGGAGCCAAGAACAGTCACCTCCATCTGGCTGGAGCACCCGAGAGAAAGTTGACTGCAAATCCCACCATATGCTCCAGACGCTCGGTACAAAAGCCTCGGGCATCCTACTAAACTTCCAGAAAAAAAACTTTCTCTGATGCTTGCTTTTCCTTTCCTCCAGCTTGCAGGCTACCTTCCTTCACACCCTGCCTGGTGCAGGCTGGTACCAAGTTCTACCCCAGGATTCCGGGAAGGGCAGCCTCATTTTACGGCTCTCGTGCTGCCTCACAGGAACTGGCTGACCAGAGCTGCGTGGCACCCACCGAGCAGTGGCAAATCCCACTGAGACATCAGGACAGCTGGGCAGGGGGAAAATGGTGGCATCCAAGGAGGGAGCAGGACAACATAGACCCCTTCCTATCATCCCTGGCTTTACCATCCTCACCCCGTGGGCGACCTCACCCTAAGAGGGAGGTCTCCAGCACATGGGGAGGAGAGGCGGGAAGGGCAGGGGATGTGGGGGGGAGCCCCCCGGGCTCTGGAGCCCCTGGTCCTCCCCAGCTCCCGAGGTCTGTCTGCATTAGGGGGCAGTGTGGGAACACGGAGCAGCCGGCGCTTTGTTTTGGTGCATCTCGGCGCCGAGCCGCTGATGCATAGCTAACGCAGCGCCGACATTGATTTATGGTCAACTTTCCATTTCATCAGCGCGGGGTACGGGGCGGCGCGGGGACTCTGCGCTGGGGAGAGCAGGCATGGCTGGGGGGGCTGCTGACTCGGCCCCCCCCCCCCGTTTATCTAGTGGTATAAAGGTGTGGTATTGATTGCTTTCCATTTTTTATTTTCCTTCCTGTATTTCCCTGGCACCCCCCTGTCCCTCCTGCGAGGGATCTGCACCCCGGCGTCAATCCAGCTTTCAAAACAAAAGCAGGAACGCCTCTGATGACCTTTAGGAGGATGAGCAGAGGGTTTGTTTGCTCATCTCAACGGGACAAAGAGAGATTTAAATAAAAGCATCTACCCATGCTGGCCGTCAACCCAGCCAACCTTTTGTCCAGAGCGCAGACGATGCTGTGCCGCTGGCTGGCACCATGACATGCCCCAGCAACCCAGGAGTGCCATGGGCCTCTCCTTTCCCATCATTTAGGGAGATTCTGCAGGCTGCACTTCCCTTGGCCCCTGGCCTGAAGGTCGCTGCTGAGCCCTGGCACTGGGAAGGGAATCTCACTGCAAGGCAGTGGCTGTGGATGGGCACTGTAGCCTGGACTCCCTGCATCTCCCTTTCCTGGAGCATTCCTTCTTCTCTCAAGCTCACTCACACGGGTTTGGGCTACAAAGTCCCAGGAACAGTCCATATAATGTCTTCCCTTTGCCAGCCTGTGGTGGACATCCTCACATGCAGGGCTAGGGGTGGGTTGATGCACCCCCAGGCTGGCAGTGCGGGGTTTCTGCTACCTGAGCTTTGCTAGTGACTCATTCCTCAGCTCCCTGTGTGGTGCCCCACCACTTCTGGACACGATCAGGCTCTCTGAATCCTCTCAAAGACTATCTGTCCATGCTTGCTACCCTTGGGGATATCCCTTGCAGGTCCCTGGTGCAGAAGAGCGAGATGCTGAAAATCCCTGAGCCCTCTCCAGCCGTCTTTTGGCATGAGGATGGCACTGGCTGAGGCGGTACCACCTCACTCACTCCCAGGGCTGGCACACCAAGGGTTGGGGAGAAGTCCTTTCTATCTTCTGTGACCTTTTTGGTTTTGCCCTCTGAATTTAGGCACTTTAATCTCCTACAGATAGGAAATTACCCCTGAGCTGTGACTGGCTCGACACTGAGCCTCCAGCCCACCTCTGCAAGAGCTGCTCTCCAGCATCTCCTGAAGCTGGAATGAGCTCCAGCACCCGCAAATAAATCAGACAGGCTTTCATGGAGGCGATGTTCAGACTGTGTTAAAAGGTGGGATTTTTCTTCTGCTTTCCATCCCGAGGGCTGGGAGGAGAAACCAGATGTTGGAGGGCTTTCAGGAAAGGCAGGCTCTTGAGATGTCACATGTGAGCCATATGCACCAGCACCCACCCTCTCTTCCCTCCGGCAGCGCTGGGGATGGGCAGCATCCCCCACACGACACCTGTACCAGTGTTATTACATTGTCTGGGGTTTCAGGATCCCCTCCTGCTTCTGAGCCACCCCCTTCCCCAGCGGCTCCCAGGCCAGCTGCACGGGAGGCAGGGAGCTAGGATGGGTTGTTTGCTCCTGAATCAGACCCTCAGTGCAGAAGTGCTACGGGAGGGCAGAATGGAAAGAGGGGGGACAGCTTGGGGGCTGTCAATGGGAAGAGTCGAGACGGCAGCACGAACAGTAAGTCTGGAGAGATGTGACTCCTCTTCCTCACCTTTCCCGCTCCGGGAAAGCCAACCCATACTCTTGATGCCTTGCCTTAAATTCGTGCCAGCTTTGCAGCCCTCGCAGCTCGGCGTGAAGCAGAAGCCCCAAAGGACAGTCAGCTTCACCGCGGGGCGAGATCAGGACGTTTTGGAGACACATTTGTTGGAAGCAGCAGCTTGGCACTCGGATTGCTGGCAGCAGCTATGACCTGCGAGATTGCATCTCCGCCGTTGGCTTCACCCCCTGCTGCCGAGCACTGCTACAAGATTCGCCTGTTTTAGGGTTCCCGATCAATATCGGATATTCTTACTTTGTCAGAAGCATGTTCAGGAAATGGGATCTCTCTTTCTCTCAAAAAAAAAAAAAACCAGGACCTTCCTTCCCCCTTCCCACACAAACGCAATCGCCGATATCGGGCTCAGATATCGCCACAATAAATCACAAGCTCCTTATCGAGCTCGCCTGTCTACTGCCCGAGAAGTTCTCCCATATACAAATCACAAGCCCAGATTAAAAAAAGCCCAGCTTGCCAAAACAAATATTCCTTTCAACTCTTATCCCATTTTTTACACGAACAAGTGTTTCGTCCTCAAGCAGGAGGATTTTAAAGCACCGAAAGCTTATGTTGCTGCAAACCAGTGCAGCTCACCCCGGGCAAAGAGACTCCTGAGAAAACCCTCAAGGTTCCAGGTTTGAAAACCCTTTTCCTTTGTGCTTGCAGATACCCTGTCTGTCAGCATCACTGCAAACATGTTACCCCCTCCTCCGTCAGCTCGGTGTGGGATAAGGAAGGAGTGAGGGGACTTTGGGGACTTTGCTGGGTATTTGCTTACAAGGTGCCTCCACGGCATTCAGGGATTTGGCTGGAGCCCACTCCCGCCTGCAGCCGCAGCCAGGGTTTGTTAATGCATTCAGTGATTGCATTTGGAAAAAATCAAGTGGTTAACCAGAGGAGGGGGAAGAAGTTTCAGGAATCAAAATCCAGAATGTTTTCAATTACACACGTCTGTTAGGACTGGAGAACAAATACAATCCCAACCCAAACACAAACCAAGCAGCTTTGGAAAAAAACACTGGTTGTAAATACAGAGTAACCTCTTCGAGCAAGAAAGGAATTTGCTTTAAGGCCACAAAAGATAGAAAGCAAACGTGGAAGGACAGCAGAACACAAATTATCCCTAGACAGATCAGCTATGCAGGCATGCTGCTTCCCTAGCATCCTCTTGGGGAAAAAAAAAAACCACAGGCACAACAGCGCTGACACCCAGAGCGAAAGCAAACACGTGCGTGGTGTGGAGGGAGCACCGGGAGGAGCGGCAGCCTACCTGGAAGAACCCGGGCGGGATGGGGCCCCCGGGCATCCCGTCGTTCGGGGGAATGTTTCCAAGCACGGGACTCGGGGCGGCAGCTGCGCTCTGCGGGGAACAGAACCAGGGCAAACACGGTCAGAGTTATGACAAAAGCACATTAAAAATGCCACCTCTCCTGCCACATCACACTGAGTCAATCTGCCTTGTATCTCTGGAGCCCTGAGCATCTTTCCCCGCGGAGGAACGGGTGGAGGATGCGCTCGCAGCTGGAGGGGCACCAGTCTCTGTGACTCACCAACGGAGGAGATGGCCACACAGAACCTGGAGATGATTTTGGGGTTTGTTTATTCATTTACCGAGGCACTGAATCTTGTTAATCCACCAAGGAGCCTCATCCAACGTGTCATTTTAGGCAGAAGCTGTTTGAAAGCTTTTAAAATGCTTCTCTCCCACCTCCCCGCCATGCTCGCTGGTTTAGCTCTGTCCTTCCAAAATTACGCTTCCCTGACCTCACTAGCATGCCAAGGCTTTATTATTAATTTCCACATTCATTGCACTCAACCTGAGGAGTCACATTCCTCCTCCTGCCTCCCCAGAATGAGCCACCAGCGCAGCTCCAGCCCCAAAAAGGTGGGATGGAGACAGACATGGGGCACCTGGACACTCCACTCCCTCCTGTTCAGCATCCCTACTTGTATTTATTCACTTCCTCAGGGAAAGCACCAGCACGATGGGAAGGTCCTACACTGATGGAAAATATAAGAAAAAGATCTTTCCCTAAAAACCACTGCTGCTGACACATCCCTGTAGGGGACAGGAGCAGTACCTGTTGCCATCCAAGTGCCCCCCAGCCTGCCCACCACCAAGTGAGCCCCATGCCCAGGGCAGTTATAAAGGCACCTCAGTGGTGTTAATTGGGTTTGGATCACTGAACTACTCCCTCCACCAATTTTTATGATGGATGTACCCACCTAAAACCACAGTGGAAAATTTTCCACTGAGGAAATCCCATGAACAGATGGGGTACATGTGAGCCTGCTCAGGCTTGGTTTTACCCAACAAACCCCATGTCCCAACAGCAGCCGAGCCAGCCCCGGCTCCCGACCGCATCCGATGCAGCAACAACCACAAGATGTGAGCAGAGGGGGAAGCCAGGCTGTCAGGGCAGCCTGGAAAATTAAGGATTACTACTAAGGACTAAGGATTGTCAAGATAGGATCCCCATGTTTGGTCAGCAATCTTGCTATTCCTGACCAGAAAGCCTTGCAGAGGCAGGGGAGCACCCAACTAATTGTTGCCTTGTGCCTTCCCAGGGCATCCCTTGTGCCCCTCATCACGCTCTCCAGCAGGAGCTGGCGTGCAGGATGTGGGATGAAGGGCAGGACCGTGCCGGATGAGTGGCTGGTTTTCCCATCCCAGCATCTCAGAGCTGCAAGTGCCACAGACAACAGCGGAGGCTGATTCCCCAGTAAGAGCCTCCCTTCATGAAATAACCAGTTCCCCCTGAGGCTACAGGGTCCTGCACCCCCAGGCACAGCCCACGCCACGCTCCCCCTGTGCCCCTGAACAAGGCATCCCGAGCAGCCTTTCCCCCATCAGCAGCAAAGGCCAGATCTGAGTGTTTTTACAGTTAATAAAAAAAAAAAGTCCTGGCAGGAAAAATAAGCCTGCCCATTCCAGGCTCTTTTTATACATCAGACGGCAGCAAAAATAGATGGGAGAGGGAGTGAACCCACTTCTCCCCCCTCCCTCCATCCCCCCAAGTGGGTCAGCTATAAAAGTAAAACCAAATCTTAATCCAAGGCCATGAACATATTGCAGTTTCTCTGCAAAGCAGATGACGGTTCTTAATGCAAAAATATATAAGACCGAGCCCCAAACTGCAGCGAGCCCATTTGGAATTTCCTTTATTAAACCCTCTATCACGCAAAACGCTTCTCTCCCAAGGCGGCAAGCGCTGCAATAAAGCTGCCAAGGTGATATTTTATGGTTTCAGGAGATTTCCAGCACACTATAATCCTTTGCTTGGGGAATCTCCCAAAGCGAAATGGATCCCGAAGTGGTGGGGAGTGAGGAGGGACACGGATTCGGGGATCCGGGGGGAAAGGACGCTGCTCTTCTCCTCCCCTCTGCAACAGGGAGCAGAGGGAGAAGGGCAGAGGAGCCAAAGAAAATCTTAAAGCCAATGCCCACTTTTCCACAAAACCACAGAGTATTTTTCCGTGTTAAACAGCCTGAAACCTCACCTATGCCTTCGCGGCGTAAACGGGGATTTAAAGTTCCTCGCACATGTGGCGCTTGGCAGAACTCGGTAATTAAAAACCCGCAAGTGCCCTGAGCATACTGTAGGATGGGAGCCAAATTGGTCAGCCCTTGATGAATGATTTACAAGGCTGCGAAGTGACATATTCTTTCTTTTTTTATTCCCCTCCCCATCACCGCTGCTAAGGTAAACACCGAGGCACCTTTAGCCCTGGCGAAGCGATGGGAGCGCAGCCGTGGCTGCAGCAGCTCTGTAAAACACTTGGGTGTGCCAGAAATGAAAGAAAAAAGGGGAAAAAAGACAGCAGGAACAACTTGTCCAAACTTAAGGGTGAGCGCCCAAACCCTAGGGCTTTCCAGCACCCATTTCTAGGACTTTTTTGGCCACACAACTCCTCCCACGTGGTTTATTTTCACCGTTTTTCCCCAGAAACTCTTTTTAGGGACTCTTGGTTGAAGTTTGCTTTTGAAAGCTCTTTCCTTAGGTGAATACCTGAAACCCATCGAGTCTCCCTGGCGCAGATACAATGTGCAGTTGCCACAGAAGCCGGCCCAAATGGGCATGGAACT
Source organism: Oriolus oriolus (assembly GCA_013400235.1). Lineage (NCBI taxonomy): Eukaryota > Metazoa > Chordata > Aves > Passeriformes > Corvidae > Oriolus > Oriolus oriolus. The sequence continues at coordinate 190,275 of VXBT01007391.1, read as the reverse complement.
GCCGTGCCACCACGTCCAAGCTGGTGCTGAACCAGAAGCACCATCAGCCACACGAAGGTCTCTGCTGGCATGTGACACCCCGAATTTCCTTCCACTGAAACCCATGGAAACCACTGCCAGAAATGAGCCAGGACAGCTCTGGCAATGCTGGCATGCCAGCTCATTTGCCTTTTGTAAGACGGCAAATTTTCTCCATGTTGGAAATCAATATATATGTGTTCCTGGGGCACACATGTATAGCTATATACACAAACACACATATGTATTTTTAATTCCCTGCCACATACGTTGGTATTTTTCCTCTTTTTTTGGTGGAAGCCAGCGGAATGATGACAATCTGGATCGCCGTGTTTCGCTTCCAAACCAAAGCTCTCAGTTAACACACCGGCCTGGTACGCCAGCAGATGCCGTCTAAGCCTTTAAATCGCACACTAATTGCACTAATTGAGCTAACAGTCTCTGTTTCGTCTCCCTACCCTGAGTCAACCAGCATCTTCTGGTACTGCTGTAGAGATCCAAGCTGTTGACTGTAGTGTTATTTTGTCAGCCATTAAACGATTCATCAGAGTCATTAATTGATTTATTACCGCTGCCTGCGAGTATAGCTTTGCAAATAAAGAAGGATGGAGGTCAGGAGGCAATGGAAATCGGACAAAACAGCACAGCCAGGAGCTGGGCACTTGAATTATCGATAGGAGCCCGCTTGCGCAGGACCGCTAGCATCAGGTTATGGAGAGGAAAAAAAGGGAAAAAAGGAAAAGATGTGCTGCAAAGCTGGTTAGGGTCTCCAGCTACAATCTATGCAGGATGTGAAAGGGCTGTTAAAACCATCGTGTTTTCTTAACCTAATCCTTCAGGAGAAACCAGGCTATTCCGCTGTATTAACTGTGCTGAAGAGCAGCGGGGAAGAGGCACTGGCGTGGCTGCCCCATGCAGCTGCCCGGCCTCTGGCGCACCCCCACCAGCACTTCAGTGTCACCCAAATTTGCTTTCCCAGGCAGGCTGAGCCGGGAACACAACTCACCTCCGCTGCCCCACAGCCCTGGGAGGAGCTGCGGTCCGGTGCTTTAATTTATTTACTTTCTTTACTGCAGGGTTTAGGTCTTTGCTGGGCGTGAGGGTTTGCTGCGAGCAGGGTGCGGCGAGCCGTTTCCTGCCCCCCGCCCTGCCGCACGCTCGGCCCCAGAGCAGCCGTGAGGCACCGCCGAGGCCCCGCGAGGGTTTTGGGGGCTGAATTTAGAAACCAGAGCAGGTGGGTTGAAATCACCGTCACCGCCAGAGCGTTGCTGCTCCCAGCCCCCAGCTCCAGGGTACCCGCCTGAAAAAAGGCAGCACCCTACAAGAGAGGGCTTGGGAAGCTAAGGAGCTTTCTGGATGTGTTGTCCACACACGGGGCTGCTGCGAGGGATTCTTCCTCCTCATCCCCACTGCTGGACACTGAAGAGCAGCCTGAAGGTGGGCTAAGGCACTGCACCCCGTCCTGCAGGGCTCTCAGTGTCACGGTGAGACAACGGTGGCAGGGCACCAGCCAAGCCCCAGCTCACCACCCACCCAAACCTGCCATGCTTCACCAACACAAGCAATGGTTCCTATTAACCAGCTATGAAAAACAGGTTCCGACTGGTGGTAGTAACTCTGCCATTAAATGCAAGCTGGTGTCCCCAATGCATGCTCTAGGAGACCATCTTGCCCCAGCATCCCATGCTGGCTTTCACCAAACGCTTATTTTTAATAAAAATAACATTCCAAGCGGCGCAAGGAAGCACCACCAGCCCTGGCTGCCTGGCCAGCCACAGCCTCCCATCAACCCAGCAGTGAGATGGGGAGAGCAAAAACACCTTCATGGCACAGACCTAAAACCAAACTAAGGATGGCTGAGTATTTCCTTTTTGAGCTCCAGCTGCTTTTGCCCTCTCTCTCCTCTCCAGAAGAGTGGACCAGAGGATTCCAGCTGCATCTCACACCTCGCAGCCACTGTGGGAGCAGCACAAGACTTGAGGGCAGCTGCCCCTGGTAGGAGCATGCGGGGGTGCTCAGGACATGCTGGTGATCTGGTATCTATCTGTCTCCTTTGATTTTATTTTTTTGCCTAGAGCACAGGCTTTGGAGCCTAAAGAAGAAACCAGCGTGCGGGTCAGGACTTAAGCAGGCTGCGTAAACAGGTAATACGGAATTTAATTGGACTCCAGTTAAGCCTTTTCATCTCGTTAAAGCTGCCTTCATCTTATATAGCCAGGTTTTAAATTTAATAATAGAACCCTCCCACACCTCAGAGTAACCCGATTAACACCAGGGAGGACGACACGCCGACCGCTTCCTCCGGACCCAGCCCTCAGATCCTCTCCCACATCAGTCCCCGCTTGTGGGTCGGTGCCAGCGCCTGTGTTGCATCAACGTGCACCAAAATAAATAGAACACCAGCCTGCTGCAGGTTCTGAGGGTGCAACTGCCAGCCCACGTGCCAGCAGCAGGCACCCACTGTGGCACCCACTTCAAAACCACGGCGCCTGCAGAGCCTCTGGGGTGGGCTCAGTGTGCTTTTGGGGCACACTGTGCTCCCCAGCCGGGGTATGCCACAGTCCATCCTGCTTCCTCCAGTGCAAGCCACTGGGCTGGATGCTCCAGAAGACAAACCAAACCAATTTCAGTTTATTTTAGGGTAAGAGGAGGTAAAAGAACACTGGGTTGAAGCTTCGTGTATTTGCAAGATTTAAAAAACCCCAAAACAGATTAAATGGGCTCAGAGCAGTATCACCAAACCACCCAAAAGCCACTGCTGTGCTCCCCTAGGACACCACGCTGTGCACACAGGTTCAGCTTAATTATACTTTTACAACAGCACAAGCTTTTTGTGCTTATTTTAAATCCATCACCTGCGAGCCACCCGGCACACAAAGCTCCAGCACACACCCTGGTCGGGAACAGCCACACTCGGCCACTTTTCCTCTCTCCTTTATGGAGAAAGAAACAACCCCCAGCCCCGTATTTTCCTTGAGCCTTAAATAAAAAAAACCTTAAAAAAAGGCACAACAGTTGAATGGTATTTCAAGCTAATACGGGGAGTTTTTTTGTTGTTTGTTTTTTTTTTTCCCCCTCCCTTGTAAAGGATAATCTGAGACAGCAGCTCCGGCCACGAAACAATAGGATTTTAATCTCTTAAGTCGGCGTCCCCCTTATCCCCGGGAAGGAAACCCCTTCAGTCATTTACAAGTTTGTAAATAAGGCTCTTGGTAGCATCTCGCGGACATCTGCTCCGCCAGCCCGCCAGCGTTCCTGCTAACATTTACAAACATCCTTCCACAAACACCCAGCGCGCTCTGCTGAGCTGGCTTTCTCTAAATATATCCCAAGGAAATAACTTGGCAGGGCTGCAAAAATTTCACAGCGACCGAATTAAAGGGGGGGGTGTGGAGAGCAGGGGGGGGATAAGCATGGGAGGTGTAAAACAGACTAAATGCAATTAGGCTCCGTTTTGCACGCGCGCGTGTACAGGGAGGTTTACAAAGGGAAACTTGTGGGAAGGGAAGCTGGGCTTGCTGGAAGTGCTTCCCCTGACTCAGGAAGGGCTTTGCAGAGGAGAGCACTCCAGGGCTTCACACCATGTGGTTGGGGGTACAGATTCACCCCAAGCCTGGTATTTCGGGATGCTTTGCCACGGGCAGCCCGGAGTGCCCCCTATCCCTGGCTTGGAGTGAAGGTAAAGCCGATGGTTGTGGCTTTCCCACTGCCAGCATCTTCCCCGGCACAAGATCCACGTCCAGCTACACCTTAAAACCAGTGTATGAACCCTCCCCACTGCCACACAGCTTAAATGGATCCCATGCAATTAGCACCCTGGAAAATGCTGTAAATACACAGGTATTAATTACTATCAATTCTCCTCTAATAATTTCAGCAACAGACAGGCCAGGCTCTTTTCCAGCAATCAATACCATCCATTTCAGGGTCTACCTGCCAAAAAAGTTATATAAAATAATTATATAAAATTTTCATTAGATAATGCAATTGCTTAGGACTATTAATCTACTGCTCATCTATCAGTGTGGGATGCTCAGCTCTGTGAGGGCCACCCAGCAGCTCCTTGCACCAACAACCTGCATTCCCTTCTGCACTGGACACTTGGTGGTTCCACCTGAACTCACTCCTGATGTACCCACACAAGACTTTATGGAAAGCCCACAGATTAATTTCAGATTTTAAAAAACATTGTAATTTTTAACACCAAAAGGGAAATGATCCCAGCAAGCAAAGCTGCTCTGAGAGGCAATTTCCTGGAGTTTGCCACAAAGTTGCGATGGTTAAGTTCCACGGGACTTTACTCGCAGTGATGTCCCTTGCTCCATGCTGCAGTTTCTGGGGTGTAACTACGTGGGATTGCAAGGCTGGATGCTCGGTGGCATGTACACCAGCTCACCTTCCATCCTTCCCTTAAGCATCACAGCTAAAATCAAATCCTCTCTGTTACCAGCCTTTGAAAAGATCGGATTAAGGAAAATACTACCTCCCTCTCAAAAAACTAGTAATAGTGTGGTGATGAGGTGCAGGGGAGGCTGCTGGTGTTGGCAGCTGGACTTCTGCTTCCCAGCGCCTGCTCTCCACTGCTCCTCTGCCTTCTTCCAGATTGAAACTGTCAAGTGCATTTTGGAAGGGGGTGCAAGAAGAGCTAGATTTAAATTGGTAATCTAATTCAAGAAGGAAAAATAATAATAACCTGTGACTTTAGAGAAACGCTACGCCACTGCACCACGTGCATTTGAAGAAAACTAGTTTTAACTTGTCCAAAGGATTTGCTGACAGCTAACGAGGATATTGCCAATCCCACTGGCAAAACACCCCAAAGGCATCCAGAGTCCAGCAGCGATTCCCCCATTAAAGATGGGCACAGATTACAAATATATTTTTCAAGTATTTTTTTTTCCCCCAAATTTTTGCCACCTTGTTTTTCAGCCAGTTGGTCTCATCGGTTGCTCTTTGCAATCGAAAATAACACAAAACAAGCTATGAGTTTGCATGGGGAGTCAGTGATGCCTGGTAACTAACCCTCATCCGAATCCAGGGAAGGGGGTGACACCTTCCTTGCAGTGCAGCAGGAACACCGTGACCTCCCCGGAAAAACATCCTTTCCCATTGTCTGGGCAGTCAGACGCTGTGGGATGGAGCACTGACACCCCAGCACAGCATCCAGCTCTTCCCACCCCCAATCCAGGCGGAGAAGACCAGGCCCTGGCTTTACCCCACGGGAAAACATCCCCGTTTTCTCCATCCTCTCCCGCCGCAGGGAAAGAGAAGAGAGAATTAATGCAAATACTCCCATTCTTGTCGTGCACTTGAATGCCAAAATATCCCATTTGCTTAAGCCTATTTTACTGCGAGCAGCTGCCCCGGTATTATTCCCCGACACCAAAGGCAAAGGGCAAAAGAAGTTGGTCCGGAGCAGGTGAACACCATCTGCCCGTCCCTGACAAGATGCTCGTGGCCACCATCTTCGTGTAATAACACAAAGCCTGTTTGAACACCCGTGAAAGGTTACGGCGCCGCTTTTTGAGCAGTGCCGTAACCTTTTGCGGGCGTTCAGGCGGGTTTTGTGTACCTACGGAGGCGGCCAAGCATCCAGCCCCGCTCGCAGCAGCCCCTGATGGATTTGCCTGCTGATCTGTGAAAGTTTTACCACAGCGAGCCCTTAAAAAAGGAAATAATTAAAAAAAAAAGAGAAAAATCTCCTTCTCTAACAAAGCAGCAGGTTAACAAAAAAGAAATCACCATTTTTAATAAAGGTGGTTCTGTTGATGTTTGACGGTGCTTTGTAGCACCTCCTCTGCACAGCATCTTCCATGAAAAATGCTGTTGGAGGAGTGGGAATGCCATAAATTGAGGCGGAGGTGGCAGCTGAACTTAACTGAGGGCTGTGACTTGCTGCATGGGGACAAAGTCCGGCACATCCTATACACCCTGGCAGGGCAGATGGGGAGGAAGGCAGTGGACTTTGCACGGGAGCAGCCAGCAGCGCTGTGGCCAGACCCAGGGCAGCCCTTCAGAGCCCTAAATTAACTGGGATGAATGGACTCAGTGCCGATTTGAGGACTGCTGCATTCAGTAGCAGTGATGGCTTTGGGCTTTTGTCCTTGCCACCACCCAAGTAACACTCATCCTACAGGACCCACCCTCCTGGGAGCATTGCCATGACTAACCCTCCATGTTTCTGCACCCTTGATTCATCCCAAGAAGCCACTATGGGCTTAGAAATCCTTCATGAGGCTGCAGTTGTGCTCTGAGAGCCAACCCAGTCCTTGACGAGCCATTGCTGGGACAGCAACACCGGAGTACCACAAGGAAAGCTGCTGGCAAACCCCAATCCCAAGCAAGACGGGTTTTGCGACTGAGTGATGATGGAGAAAAGCCATCACGCCTTGGCATGACTCCCATGATTTCCAGGGTGACGTTTGAAAAACGGTGAAAACATTCTCTCTGCCCTTCATGCAGACCTTTTCACTGACATCCTGCCGAGGAAAGGAGCCACAAAACATCTCGCATCCTGGCATCCCTGCCGCGTTCTGGTGTGGAGCTAGGGAGCTGCGGTGCATCCTGCATCCCTGCAGTGTTTCACTGCCCACTTTGGAGCTGCAGAACACCCTGCATCCCCACACCCCACAGCAGCAGTGGTCGGCCAGGGTCACAGCACATGTGACTTCCCAAGCGCTGTATCCCAGGCTCACGCATCCCTGGGGAGCGGGTTGGTCCGAGCGCCACTGATACTCTTTCCAGGCAAGCTGAAAGCTTGAGCAAACAGCTCTGGTTGGAAACACACCGAGCGCAAGGGAAGGTGCAACACGTGGGTGTGAGGCGGTGGTGGCAGGAGGAAAATCCCAGCTTTCCTCACCACCTGCCAGCACAGGATCCCAGCCCAGGCCACGGGCATCGCTTCACCCCGGCAGCACCGAGACCGAGCTGCGACTCCAGGGGCACAGACAAACCCGAAGCAGTGCTAATCGTCCCCAGAAATCATCTTTGCGCATCTGCCAGGGGTCAGAGATGAGGATTTTTGGGGAGGGGGGATTGCAGCAACTTTCCCCTCCTCACCACTCATCTAATCCTCCAGGCTAATCCCTTCCAGCCATATGGAGCCCTCACATCCCAAACCTGCTCCCAGGCTGCCCCTTCGCACCCTCTATGCCCCTGGGAGTAATGCTTTGGACACCAGAAGTGGTGTAGGGGTGGGGAAAGGGTGTGATCCCCCCCTCCAGACCCCCGAGAGATCCCCCAACCACTGCACACACAGTTTCTAATGAAAATTCACATTAAAACACTCGAAATCCAGACAAGCACAGCCCCATGTCTGTTCCCTCCCCTTTTTCAACAGTAGGGTTTATTGCAGTTATTAGTAGGTGCTGCCCCCCAAAAACAGTGTTTCCCAGGTCTGATAATTGCTCAAGGCATTTCAAAATTAATAGAGCAGCTAGAGCAAAGGACAGGAGGAGTAAATCTGACGTAAGCCACTGTGTAATTCAGTGTTGTTCCCAAGAACTGGTGGCTTTCTCCACTGCCAAAAAAAGCCAGGGGCTAAGCTAGCTTGGAGGGGGCGAAGATCTCCCCTGGTATTTGGGGATTTCTTGGGGGAGGGGGAGGGTGAACGGGAAGAGACATTTTAACCATTTCAGCATTTTCTGGAGGAGAAGAGGTGCACATCCATGGGATAAGATGGAATTCAACGCACCAGCTTGCCTCCTGCTCTGCTTCCTCTCGCCTGCCTTTACCTGGGGATCGGAAACACCGCTCTGAAGCGGCCCCACGTTTTATTTACCTTACCACCAGCTCTCTGCATTGCTTTGGTGTCGCTGGCACTGGTGAACCAGGCACAGCTGAGCTGCAGGACTTCCCCATGGAAAAGTCCCCCTGGGGCTGCACAACTGACAAGGTGCACACCGGGATAGGGGAGGATTTCTGATAAAAATACGGGTTTTAAAAAAAAATCACTGCTTTTTTGCACAGAGCGGTTCGGTTAGATGCAACTCCAAGCCACGTCACCCTTAAAGCTTACAAAACAATAATTATTTCTCTTCTAAGAGCACCTCTCCCTGTCAAAACACAGTGGTTAACACAAACCCCCCATTTATGAACTGGGAGCTTTTTGAAGCCGGCTCTGGAGGGACCCTATAAAACCAGCATGCAAACCCCTGCCCCCTGACCCAGCAATAAACTGGTACGTGAGGCAGGAAAACTTAAAGTCTGGAGAGCAAGGGAAAAAAAAAAAAAAAAGCGCCCCAGGCTTTCAGACAGCAGAGAGGGGGAGGGAGCAATGTGAGAGTGCTGAGCATCACTGCAAGGTCTTGTTTAGACTGGCAGTGCTGGGAAAAACCTGGCTACAGAGCCGGTGAGGGGAGTTCAAGGGATGGACCGGGATGAAGAGTGGAGGGAGCACAGGCATGGTGGTCATGGCCATGAATTGCTGGTGGAAACTTCCTGATAGGCTTCTTCTCTTTCGTTTGTTTCACATCCACCATTTGATATCTATAGGTAAGAACAGCTCCTTCGCTCCCCACAGTCAGAGCTGCTCTTGCAACACCCAGACACCAACACAGGCACGGGCTGGCATGGCCCCCACAGCACCTTCCTCTCCATGGTGACATTCCTACAAGCACCAGGTTGTGATGCTGACCGTCCTTGGTCCCCAAAGCTGAGCATCCCAAAACCTTCCAGCTTTGAGAGCTGCTGCCCCTCACCTCCCTGAGAGCAAAATCCCACAGGGAGCCACAGGCAGACCCCGAGCTCCCCAAAAGGCAGAGGATGGCCCATGGCATTCCAGTTAGCTTTTCTAGGTCTTAGCACAGGCTGGAGAGAACCCCCCTCCCCTGCCCACCCCTCCTGGGGCACCCCACAGATTCCCGAGTACTGGCGAAGCTCCAGGGCTCTTTGGGGTTTCTCGCTCCCCTCGTCCCGGTGCGACAGGGCACCCACCGCAGCGGCCCCCAGCACCCACCAGGCTTTCGGTGGGCAACGGCCTCTCCTGGGAAAACTCTTCCCAGCTGCAGCATGGAAATGACACGAGGGACGAGGGGCCTTTGTGCAGGCAGCACCCTGCTAAGCCGCACAAAGCTGGGAGCAGGGGGGTTCAAAGGCTCTTGGTGCAGGGAAGGGGCCCCTCCGTGTTCCCCCCTCCCCGGGCACCGGCTTTTGTATCGCTTTGGCCGGATTCGTTAACTCCCCTGCCGGAGCTGGCTGGGGCCTCCTCCGCCTGCAATCCCTGCGGATTTTACCTCCGGGCAAGAGCAAGGGGGGGAGAAAAGGGGGGGCAGCCCAGTGCCTTAAAAGAGCCTGGTAAAAACAACAGACTGCAGTTGGGGGATAGATACACGATGGCTTTAAAAAAGCACACCGCCGAGGAGAGTTTGATGGCTCTGCCAAAAGGAAAGAAGTGTCTTCCCACTTGCAAACAAGAGTTAATTATAGAAAAAAAGGCCCAGGAAAGTGTTAAAACCATCTGTGCCATGAGGAAGAGGCTGGGGCTGGGCGGGTGAAGGCAGCAGCGCTGACAGCTGCTGTGTACAGGCAGCCTGGACCGCTCCCCCGGTGCCGCACCGTGCCCTGCCATCCTCCCACCCTGCCATCCTTGCCCTGCCATCCTTGTCATGCCATCCTCTGCCCTGCCGTTCCTGCTGTGCCATCCTTGTCACACCATCCTCCTGCTCTGCCATCCTTGCCCTGCCATCCTTGCCCTGTCATCCTCATCGTGCCATCCTTACTATGCCATCCCAGCCACACTATCCTTGCTGTGCCATCGTCCCCAGCAAGCCACAGGTCCTACCTGCCCCAGCATGTACTGTGGGTCCCCAGCGGGATCCCCCCCCAGCAGCCTCCCTCCTGCAGGGATGCACAGGGCAGGAGCTCCAGGTCCATCAGGAAAAGGCACCACCAATCCCCAGAAGCAGCCTGGATGGCACAGAAGGGACATCCCTGGGATGCACAGCACAGCCTCACCAGGAGACCTGTTCTAAGTATGTCCCACTGAAGCACCACACTGGTACACCCCATGAGAGAGACCTCTAGGCACCCGTTTTCACCCCAAACCCTAGAGAAACACAGCCCAAGTGATGATGCCAAGCGCCCTGCACTGCCTCCACCATCTCCTCGGCAAGGCTGAGGATGGACATGCCTCCTGCTCTGGGAAGGATGGGATCCACATGAGGCCAGACCAGCCCGCAGGGCTTGCACACAGCGCCCGACCCCGCAGCCGGATCCCAACCGCTTCACAAATATTTACCTAGCTGGTTTTTAAACAAACCCCAAATGCCAGAGAGTTTAAAGTCCATGTCCTAAACAGCTTCTGTCTTGCTCTTGCCTGCCCTCAGGTCCCCAGCCGCCTGCCCAGGTAGCCTCCAAGCCCCTGCACCCTGCCCCGACCCCCGGGATTAAGGAAACTGCAGGCAGCAGGCTCCTGCCTGGTCGGGCAGCCGGGCTGGAGGCAACACTTCTGCCTCCGATTTTATTAGGGACATTCAGGCTGGATGATGCCTGAACACGCAACCGGTGCATTTCAGAGGAGCCCTCATGCTGAGGAGCTTCCATATAGATTCACTGCAGAAAATAATTAGCCATAATTAAGGGCTTCTGGTTTATGGCTCCAACAATTGTTTAAACAGCAGAGCCCTGTTCAAATTAAGTTCAGGACTCACCAATTAATATTTCTTTACCCTGCTACGGTTTAGTTTCAAACTTCTGCTCGGAGAGCAGCCTGGGCTGCACAGATCAGGGCCAGAGCTGCTACTCCCGTGAGCAGGCAAAGGAGCTGCGTGGTTGGACCCAGCCCCTAAATCACTTTATTTTGAAGCAAAAAGCTGTTGCGGGTAAGAGAAGGGAAGAAGGAGTGGAAGGATAAAACTGACGGGCACTGGAGAACATGACAGTGAATGAAGAGCAAGAAGGTGTTGCCAGTTTGTAGATGGCTCTGAGACGTGACACGGCACCAATGCCCATGGCACAGAGGGATCAGCTGGAATCTTGGCTCACCAAGTCTGAGTTTGAGGCAGTTTCAGGCTCTTCTGTGCAGCAACTACCCACCAGGCCAGCCCCCGCCCCACCTGTGGCGCTCCCTCCCTATGGACAACATATGGCACGTCTCACCTCATTAGAGACATAACTAGCAGAAATAATAAGCAAGTCTTCACACAAAATCAGAACTAGTGCACTAGAACAGGCTCCTCAGCACCGAGGTTTTTGGTGTGTCCCACCAAACCCTATTCCAAAATCCAGCTGTGGATCCTGTAGCCTGCTTGTCCTCCACGCCACCAGCCTGGGCAACATCAACCAGGCAAAGCAGAGTTAAATGTGGAGATCAATATTCATATCAAGGCAGCTTCTGAGAGGTTTCAGTTGGTTAAGCAGCCTTGAGATTTTGGCTGCGAAAGGCAGTGCTGCTGACGTGGCCGTAGGTGCACTCCGGGGTCATCTATACAATTGTGATCTCCGGAGGAAGTTGCTGACGAGAGGGAATCATAGAATCATTGATGTCAGAAAAGACCTCTAAGAACATCGAGTCCCATCGCTCCCCCAGCACTGCCAAGCCCACCACTAAACCACATCCCCAAGGGCCACGTCTACACGGCTTTTAAATCCCTCCAGGGATGGTGACTCCATCACTTCCCTGGGCAGCCTGTTCCAAGGTTTGACAAGCTTTTCAGTGAAGAAATTTTTCCTAATATCCAATCTAAACCTCCTCTGGTGCAACTTGAGGTCATTTCCTCTCATCCTGCCTATTCCAGCAGTCCCAGGCTGCTGGGATAGGATGCAGGAACCCCTCATGGGTGGAAACCTTCAAGCAGCTCCACAACACATACATTAAAACTTTACTTTTTTCCACTTTTCAATTAACACCAGCCCTCTGTTAGCAATGGTGAAGGGGTGTGCCACCATCCACCATGAGGCACCATGCTGTGATGCAGTCCCAACACTCCGGACGAGGTAAAAGACAAGAAAAGAGGAGCCCATGCAATGGCCTGCTAGGAGTTTTGTCCCCAGCATCACATGAGGATGCTGGCCCTCAGCCTGGATAGCTTCTCTTCTCCAAGGCAGGCCCTGAAGCCACCCCAGGGTCACCAAGGAAAGCACAGATGATGCTGCAAATCAGTAAAACTCTTTCCACCGTTTCCCTTGAGGAAAAAGTATGTTTTCCCCTTTGTCTGCTTCCTCCAGCAGAAAAAACTTCAGAGAGTCCGAGGAGCAAAACCCCAATGCTTCTCTGTCACCCAAAAAGGCATCCTCATAGACATGTGGTGCCTGCCCAGAGGCACAAGCTGGGAGCACCGCTGGCTCCTGCCAACTGCAGGGTTTTCCCGAGTATGATCTAGGAGCACCGTGGGAAGCGCGCACGGAAAACAGCCATATCATAAACCAACTCAACTTCATGACCTGAACGTTTTAAGACATAGCAGGAGCCTTTGTACTGTGGCCATAACTGCAATATATCAGTTAGCCATCGCTTCCACCAAGATCTAGTGCTCCAGATCTCACAGCAAATGCTGACTTAAAGACCCATATCAAATACATTATGATACCACTGTTTCCCGTTACCCACGCTGATGATTCAATTAATTTAAAAACAGCAGTGAAATTTAATTTCACCATTAACCCTGCAATCCCCAGCAAACGCCAGCTGGGAAGGCAGCAGCCACCTGCCCAACTTTGGATGGGCCGGAGGGGTAGGAAGAGAGCGAAGGGGTAAAATATGAGGAAATACAGATGTGAGAAGTAAAACGAGGCAAGGCAGGATCTTTTCTAAACCCTCTGAAGGTAGGGTTTAGGAAAGCATAGGAAAGTTTGCAGGAGAGACCGAACAGGGAGCAGATGAGGGGTTGCAGAGCAGCACCTGCAAAGGGTTTTATTCACAACAGCCTCTTGCAGGGAAGGCTCACTCTCCTCCTTCCACCTCCTTCCATCAGCACCACTCAAATTCACAGGGTCTTGCCCAACTCCAAAGACAAACACCACGCAGAGCACAAAATACACCAGCAGACGCCCTCCGAAAGGGCAGCCCCCGGAGCCTGCCCAGGCCTTGCCTCGGCTCCATCAGCAGGGCCAAGGGTTAACAAGAACCATCAAATGGAGCGCAAGCTGTTCTTTCACGGGGGGTAAAAGGTTGCCCTTTCGAGATCTGCAGTGATGGTCTGCACGTAGGCTCAGGCCTCAGGTCAAGTGGGGTTCACCCGGGGCTTCATCAGGCAGCCCAGCTCACCACGGAGGAAGAGCACAGAAGGGACACGGCCGCCCGGCGAGCTTCCCTCCCCGACACGTGGCCGGAGAAGAATAGTTAGCCCAAGCAGAGCTCTCCCATCTGCTTTTGTTTTCCACTCTTCAGTCCGGGGCTCTGCTAAAGCCCCTGAAGTCACCGGGCATCTGTTCTCCTCCACCCATCGCAATCTGCCAGCCACCGCCGCTCTGACAGCCATCCATCACGCCGTAATACGCTGACCACGAGACCCAGTGGGACATCATTTTCAAGTCAAATGCAGCAGTTAGCATAAAATAAAGCATCGCCTTGGTTTGTTTTTTATTTTTTTTTTCCCCCCCTTCCTGACAATCCCACAGCTGCAGCAAGGGATTCGGTAGGCAACAAAAGTGAGGGGGGGGGGAAAAAGGCACAGGAAAATGGCAATTCTACTCTTCTGAGTCATAACAATTATGACGTTGTGATAAGAAACGTTTTCTATGAATTTTTAAGTACCAGTAATCCTGTTTTGCAATTGTCCCCCGGGAACAAGGCGACAGATTGAATGGGGCTGACAGTTATTTCCATCCTGACGAACGCGGCTCCGACGCGCCGTCTCCTCCCTCCAAACTTCCCGGCCCAGCGCTCAGCCCACCGCTCCAGCTCGTTTGGTGCAAGCAACGTGGAGCTGGCTTGGCCACTGGTGTGACTGAGGACATCCCCAAATACCCTCTGGAACCACCCCACTGGCTCCAAGGCCCAAGCATATACTCTTCTGTGCACCCATGGAGCAGAGCTGCCCTCCAACAGCACACACAGGGAGGAGATGCACCCGTGAAGCCCCTTTTCCTTGGACACACAACCATGCCCTCAGGAAACCTTCAGCTGCGAGCTACAAGGCGAGTTGAGCATCTTGGTCCCCCCTGATCCTGACACAGCAAACACCCTCGGAGGTCCAGGGAAGACGAGGATCAACAGGGAAAGCACTGCTCGACGTTTCGCTACTTGAGATTCCAAAATTTTCATCACCGCTCCAAAACTCTGCAGATTTATCTCACTGATAACAGGAGAAAAGGCGGCAGGAAACACCTTTTTGTTCAAGTCTTTCAGACTGGGAACAAAACCAGCTCCTTTTACCTCTTTTGTAAAATGAGCACCGTCATCAGAATCAGTGCCGAGGAGCGAATTTGTTTTGCAGAGGATCAAATAAATAATGGATGACGAAGGAAAGCTGCCACGGCGAGACTGCTCGGGAGATGCTCTGCTCTAGGCAGCCTTTCCCGAAATGCTCCTAACAGATCCCCACACTGGCTCCTGCTCTAGCAGTGCTCCCCAAACCCAGGTACCAAGGGGTGCACTGGCCAAAGCGACGCTCTCCAAGGCATCAGTGACTCATGGCTGTTGTCTTTGGCAACCCGTACCTATGATGGGAATGTGTTTAATTGCCGTCAGGCAAGGAAAGAGATGCGGGATGTGCTCCTGCAAACCCAGGGCGTTGTGTGGGCCCTGGGAGTCGAGCAGCCTGGCACAGAGCAGCATCCCTACTGGAAAACACGGCTTGCTGTCCTCCTGTGCTGGCCATTCTCGGCCACCAGCCTGTCAGTAAGTCTCAATCCTTTCAATAATCTGTTTGGTTTTTTTTTTTAAAAAAAGGAAATACTAAGTTTCTGCTTCCCTGCAAGCAGTCACCCCATGCCTCTCCCACCTCCGCCCTGGAATGGCTCTGTGCCACCACGCCAGTGCCCAGCAAGAGTGGGGACGATGCCATACGCCCACCTACAAGGCAAGCCTGGGCCTTCAGTGCTCTATAGCCAGGAGACATTAAAATCAGCCTGTCAATTTACATGCAAATTTATTTTAGATGCGACAGAGGGCTTACAAAAGAAGGTGTACTAGATGCTGTTTGCTGCTGCTAAGGCTGTTGTGATTTGGCTCCCAAGGGTAGTGGATGGGTGAGCTTGAGGGGTAGGTGCTGGGATGCAGAGGCTTTCACCTCTGGATCAGCCTCTGCCTGAAACCCAGCTCCTCAAGGACCAAAACCCCTCAGTGTGAGGGCCGTGCAAGCTGCTGCTGGTGGAGCAGTGCAAGCACAGAAGCGCGCCCACCACCACTGCCCCTCTGCCTGGCAAGCCCTCCTCGGCAGGATTCCACCTTGGTAAGATTTCCCACAGCATCCTTTGTCTTCTGCTTTGTTTTCCTTTCCCTGAGCCTAGGGAAGCCTTCCTCCTGCCTTCCTCTTCCTCCTCCCCTCCTGCCTGTCCCCACCACCGCCGCTCCGGGGCCAGGCTGCTGCACCCAGCAGGTCCCGGGGCGGTTTCTCAGAAAGCGCAACCGTTTCTGCAGAAAGTCTGGCAGTTTGGGCCAATGGCAGGAGTTTCTTTAATCAACTCAAATGGCATTTTCTGCAGATAAGTCTCCCACTCTTGGCCGCCAAGAAAAAGCCAGTCGGACGGCGGCAAGGAAAAAAAAAAAACCCCAACACAACCCCCCCCAACAGAGGCTGCAAAGTCACCGCACAAGCTCGCGGGGTGATTATTTATAGCCTTTCCCTCTGCAAAAGCCAAAAATAATTGTTCCAGCCCAATTAATGAATTTCTGAACGCTGGGCTCAGGGGTAGCCACCGAAGTGCAGCACTTTGAGCTACTTGCAATGTATTGGGCTCTGGGATAATGTATTTAAGAAGGGGGAAAACTTACTGTGCAGGAGCAACTGCAGCCAGAGAAGAGAGGAGTGAGAATATGAAAGCAGCAACCCTGCAGACCCCAAGGTCAGTGGGAAAGGAGGGGGAGGAGGTGCTCCAGGCACCAGAGCAGAGATTCCCCTGCAGCCTGAGGTGCAGACCATGGTGAGGCAGCTCTGCCCCTGCAGCCCATGGAGAGCACAGTGGAGCTGAGATCCACCTGCAGCCCATGGGGAACCCCAGGCTGGAGCAGGGGGATGCCCAAAGGAGGCTCTGACCCCACGGAAGGGACCCACATTGGAGTAGTTTGGGAAGAACTGCAGCCCAGGGGAAGGACCCATGCTGGAGAATTTTGTGGAAGACTGTCTCCCGTGGGAGGAACCCCATGCTGGAGCAGGGGAAGAGTGGGAGGAGTCTTTCCCCTAAGGAGAAAGGAGCAGCAGAGACAACTGTGAGGAACTGACCACAGCCTCCATTCCCTGTCCATCTTCACTGCTGGCAGGAAGGAGGGAGAGAAAACCAGGAGTGAAGTTGGGCTTGGAAAGAAGGGAGGGGTAGAGGGAAGGTGTTTTAAGATTTAGTTTGTATTTCTCATGATCCTTTTCTGATTTGATTGGCAAAAAATTAAATTAATTTTTACTTAAGTTGAGTCAGTTTTGCCTGCGATGGTAGCTGGTGAGCGATGTTTCCCTGTCCTTATCTGACCCATGGGCCTTTCATGGTATTTTCTCTCCCCTGTCCAGCTGAGGGGTGACAGAGTGGCTTTGGGGGTCACCTGGCACCCAGGTGGGGTCAGCCCACCACCTGCAAGTGGCACCTGGTGAGGTGGGGACAGCACTGCTTCCTGGATGCCAGGGTTTGGTGAGGAGGACATGTCTTACAAACTCATCTCCATGGGGCTGAGCTGGAGTTCCCAAAAGGCTCCCCAGTAAAGGGCTGGGCTCTAACAAGGTTTCACTACAGCCAGTGCTGAACCCCAGAAACCCCTGTGAAGGTCTGACTATGGTCACCAGCTGGGAACAAGTGTGGGGAAACACTGAGTTGGGATCCTTCCACCCTGTCCCAAAGCCCAGCAAGACCAAAAGCCTTCTGCAGCCCCCTCCTCAGGCACCTTCCCCAGACATTTCTGCCCTCCCTCAGCTTCCCATTTCTCCTCACAAGCCCTCTGGTTTTGTTTGGAGAGTGTTATTCCTTCTCCACAGGCTCAACCCACTCACGCCACCGCTGCCTTTTCTATCAGCAGGAGAAGAGGAGCAACTGCATTTGCATGGGAAGAGAGAGGGGGAAAGCACCAGGCATCCTCTCCAAGTTCCCAAGCTCTGCCAGCAAACCTCCTCTAATTTAAAGAGAAGATTACATTGTCCTGGTTTTGGCTGGGATAGAGTTAATTTTCTTCCTAGTAGCTGGTACAGCGCTGTGTTATGGATTCAGTATGAGAACAACGTTGATAACACACTGGTGTTTTTGCTGTTGCTAAGTAGTGCTTACTCCAAGTCAAGGACTTTTTAGCTTCCCGTGTTCTGTCAGCGAGGAGGTGCACAAGAAACCAGGAGGGAGAATGGCCAGGAGAGCTGACACAAACTGGCCAAAGGGATATTCCACACCAGTAAATGCCATGTCCAGTATATAAACTGAGGGGATTTGGCCAGGAAGCCTGATTGCTGCTTGGGGACATTAGTCAGTGGGTGGTGAGGAATTACACAGGGCATCAATTATCTTTTTTAGGTTTTACTTCTCTTTCTATCATGTCCCTTTTCATTCCTATTATT
>VXBT01007391.1:156927-169141 GCA_013400235.1 Oriolus oriolus | reverse complement strand
TTAAAAGGAAAAAAAAAAAAAAAAAAAAAAACACAACAACCACCTTCTAAGAAATATATATAAAAATAAAATGAAGGGGTAACGCTGATGATGCAACCCGCAGGAGACCAACGGAGGCGAAGGGGGGGCAGCTGGGAAGGGGAAGCAAAGGGAAGGCGCCCCAGCAGCCACCTCCCGCGTGGTGCACGCCACGCTGGCTCCCTTCCAGGCAGCTAATAAAATTATTCGGCATCCGCACACGCACGCAAGTCCCAGCAAACTTTCAATGCGCCTGGCACGGCAGCAGGGGAGTGAAATTAAAAAAAAAAAAAAAAAGCCCCTCCCCAAAAAGGCAACAAAAAGACAGGTTATGCATATGCATATGAAATGGGGTCAAACAAAGCAAAAATGGAACTTTTTTCTTTGCCTTTTTTCTTTTTCCTCTGGTGGCCTCGCAGACGCCGGGCAAGCCCTGATGCCTCGGCAAGCAGCCGGCAGCCCGGCGCCGCACGGGAGGGGACAGATGGCCGGCGCAGCGACATCGGGATGGAGGCGATGGGCACCCGTGGCCACCCCGCCAGTTCTGCTGCAATCCACGGCCAGGAGCATCCAGAACGGGGATACACGACTTGGGCTCTGCAGCCGTAAAATAAAATAATAAAAATAACCCCTTCTACATGCAAGGATCATGTCCCAGTGGGGTGATGGGGACCACGGCCCCCTCCTCTGGGAGGATAAAACCCCATTCTGAATGCACACCAGGCAGGGAGCCCTAAATCTTGCAGCTCGCTGGGTTAACAGGGAGGCCTGCGAGCAATAAGGGGGGAAAAGAAAAGGAGCAAGGCAATGCACAGGCAGCACAAGGGAGAGAGGGGAAAAAAAAAAAAAAACACAGAGAGAGGAGAAAGAGGCATGGAAAGGAGGAGAAAATGTGGAGCGGCATAAATCAGGTGCGCGGGGGGAGCCGGGGAGCACAGCAGCACGTGCTGCGTTCCAGGCGCACAGGCAGCGCACGCGGACGGTTCCTGCCTGGCAGGGCGAGCACCGGGAAGCAACCAGCCTCATGCCCCAGAGAAAGGGGCCCCCAGCCCCTCCTGGTGCTAACTCGGTGCGGGGTATTGGCTCTGCTAGCCAGCACACTGTCATTCCCATGTTAAAGCCTCTTTGGGAAAGAAAAAGCCTCTGCTGGTGCTGGCGCAAAAGATACGTGATAGCAAAAATTAGAAGGGTTTTTGCACCCTTCTTCCTACCCTCGGGTCAGGTTGGGGACAGCAGGTGTGACAGTTCCTGCTGAATCCCCCTCAAATGAGAACAGTAAAATGGAAACTTGCTCCCAAAAGCCGCCTTCTCACCAGCCTGCTCCAAATTCATAATAAAGAGATGGGCAAGGCTCAGTGCAAACCCAGCTTTGCTCTCACTGAGGGGATGCAGTGAGATGGGCTAACACCACGCTAAGGGGCTGCTGGCATTGCTGCCTGGCTGTGATCCTGCCCTCTGACCTCACCCCCATGCCAGCACCCCTGCACCCTGCCAACCAGCTGACAGCAGAAACTTAATTAGCCATGTCCATCAACCCCAAACATCTGTAACCAGCAATATTTACAACCAGAAATAAAGAGGAGTGACCTTCGTGGTGTTGAAAGACAGTTGGGTTCTTGTATTACAACAGTGGGGACAGGCAAAATTCATTATCTCTAATAGCCATCCTTATAACCAGATTAAACACAAAGGCAGCAATTCCATATTCCCTGACCCGCCACCGTCCCCATCCCGAGCAGAGGGGAACTCCCCCCACCGCAGCATCACTCACGCAAACCCCACGGCCGCACACTCAGCTGATGTTTATGCATGTGGCCATCTCCATCCCTCCTATCCAGAAAAGACAATACCCAGGCTCATCCCACCCCAAGGGCTGGGACACCCAGCTGGGGTTACATCTCTCCTGGTCTTCCGGGCAGCTCTAAGGAGATGCTTGGCTCCCTACAAACATTCTGGAGGTGGCAGGGGTAAGCTCCCTGCTGCACCAGGGCTGTGGTGGTACCTGGAGCCAGTGCTGGAGATGTTTGCTCACAGGATGCAAGCGAAAAGCACCAAGTCTCCAGCACGTAACCAAACAGAGCCCAACCCTCAAGAAATCACCATCGTCACGTCCCCGTGCACGGACATCCCCAGGCACGAGGGGTTTTGTCCTGAAGACGCAGCCGAGGCTTTCACCTCTGGCTGTGAGATCCTCACGATGCCAATCACCGGCCAGGGAGCCAGAGCCTGTTATTTTCATCAGAGGATGTTCTCTGTGGGGACCTTCAGCTGCCAGCCAGGAGAAACAAGCCACTGGAGAAAACCTGAGCCTCCTAATGGCTTTTCCTCCACCAGCCCCGGCTCCTGCAGCAGTGTGAGGGCAGCTCCTTCTCCAGAAGATGAGCACCAGCGGGGCCAGCTGGTTTCTCCAGCATTCAGCAGCAACAAGTCAAACTGCTTGGAAAACACTTAAGGTTGGGGGGGGGAAGCTTCAAATGGACCAGGCGGACGATGCACCGCGCCGGAGCAACGGTAAAAGTTAAAATTAATTAGCTGGCAGGATGACAAAGAAGCCATTGTGCAGCACGGTGGAGCAATCCAAGTACAAAGGCTTTATATAAGTCATGTTGAAAACTCCTTGATGACTGCAGGTAAGGACGGACAAGCTGTCAGGACGTGCCACAACACCCTGAAGGGCTCCGGGATAAGCAAGTAAATCTGCTTTTAACGATGAAATGAGCCCTGGGAGCCTCAGCCTGGACCTTCTCTCCAGCGGAGACTGGCAAAGGTGTGAAGCACCTGGGTGTTATTGGTGCTGTAATACCCAGGATAAAACAAAACCATCTGTTTTGGGGTTTCCATGGAAAACTGCGCTTGAGCTGGGCTAAAGGGACCCACATGCATCGTGGAGCAGCGTTTGCTTCCTTGTGAGCTCCAACCTCCACCCCCAACCATATCCCAACAAAGCATATCCCTGCCAAAAGCCCCCCTGATGAGACCAAGCATTTCAAAGTGTGGCTGTCCCTGCCCCAAACCAGACCCCAACAGGGTCTCACAAACCAGACCCACCTCCTGTTTCACGCCTTGCACAGAGAAACCCCAAAGTGTTTCCAGCACCAGCAGGCAGACCCAGGTTCTGTTCCTCAGGAAGGAGCGGGCACTCTCCCAGAGCCACAGGGACACAGGAGCGGGGCTGAAGCTGTGATGGAGAGTCACCCCAAGCTGCCACCAGCCATGACACCCCCACCACCCTGCTGGCAGATGGGCACAGGGAGGCTGGGTGTGATTTACACCCCACCAGCTGCACAGCTCTCCGGCAGAAAAGAGCCGAGGGGGAGAAAAGCACCTCTCCCTCCTTCCTGGTGTGAGCATCGCTTCTGGGCAGGGAGATGTGGGGGTCCAAGCAGCTTCTGCTCCAGAGGCTGCCTTATCCCAATGGGGCTTCCCCCAAAAAACAGGATGGGCACCCATTGAGGGCCAGGCAGAGCAGGAGGGCAAGGAGGATGTTCTGCCAGGCTTTGGCAGGGCAGAGGAGCCAAGCGTGACGCAGCACCCTTATCTGCCCACCCCAAACCAGGGTGCTTCAAGGAAGTGCCCTGCCCCCTTCCTCAACGTGCTCTGNGCAAAAAACACAACCCCAAACAACCAACCTCCCAACTGCTCCCTGGCCCAGAGGCTGAGCTACAAAACACTGCCTGGGGTAGGAAGCAGTTGCCTGCCTGCCTGCCTGGGAACACAGCTGGGCAGTGCCAGCTACCCATGGGGTGACAGAGGGGCATTTCCCACCTTACAGTTAGCAGAAACGGGTAAATGAGCAAAGCCAAGGCTTGGGACACCCTCACAGCAAGGCTGCTCTGGAAGGAAGGAGATGCCAGCCGGCCACTCGCCGTGGTGGGCACCAGTCAGTGCCGGACCAGGTGACAGAGGTATGATGGCAGCTGTGTGGGTGGGAGCTGGGACAGGAGCGGGACACAGAAGGAAATCCATGTCAGGTAGGAGGGACTGGCTGTGGGCTGCTGTACCTGCTGGGAATGCCATGGGATGCCAGCACCCCAGCTGTGTTGGGCAGGTCGTGCTCAACAGCAAGTGAGAGCTGCTGCAGTGCATCCCCTGCTTCAGTCTGTAGCCAAAAAAATTCCAATTATAGGTGCAAGCTCAGCCTCGAGAGATTGTAAAAAAACAAGCCCAAATCCAGGGAAAATGGGAAGGAAAACCCCCCCACCCCAGACCCTGTTTGAGGCAGGCAGGAGGGGTGGTGAGAGCTCATTTTCACTACAGAAAGCTGCCGCACCCCAGGAGGAGAGGCACCAGATCAAATGTTCAAGGGTTGATGCAGAAACATTAAGGAAAAAAAATTAAAAAGAAAATGTTAGCTCAAGACACAGCCAGAGGTCTTCCTTTGGACTTTATCTTAAGGCAGCAGGCACAGCCTCGCACACGGACGGACAGACAGACGGACAGACAGACCCCACAGCCTCCCACCCGGCCCAGGGAACGCAGAGGTGGAAATCACCTTGCTAAAAACCACTGGTCGTGGTGGCAATGGCCATGGAGGAGCAAGAGTAAGGCAAGTGGGAGGGTGTTGGATGGCCAGGCACAAAGCACTACTCTGTCCCACCACTCCAAAACACACAGGCACATGCACCTCTATCTTCACCAGTACGTACATCTTAATTCTGCAGATCCCACAGATATAATTGCATATGTATACACATTTTTTTCTGCTTAGTTTGATACTAACAGTCACCACACATGCCACATGAAGCTCAGGCAGGAGAGTGAGCATTTCTCCTCTTATCAAAAAAACAAATTTTTATTCATTAAATGCACAAACCCAAAACAAAAGAAAAGCTGGTCTTACCACACAGAGCTGTGCCTCATCCAAACCCAAATCTTACCCAAGCCCCCCAGGTACCCCTCTCACCCTGGCTAGCACAGAAGACTGATGACACCGCTCTGGAGATGTTAGAAGGGAGGCGGCAGTGGGTGGTTGGGTGGGCAGCAGGGTCCCATTACGCAAGGGAAGCAGCACCTAGAAGCCATTCTGTATTTTGGAAATTCCCCCCTTGACTGCACAGCTGTGGCTTTGAACTCAGCTCCTGGCACTTGTGGCCACGACCAGGAGTTTTGAGAGAAGAAAAAAAACTAAACCCCAAGCCGAGACAGAGGTATTTGTTTACTCGCAAAGAGACATTTTGGTCCCTGCAAGCCTGGAGGAAAGCACTGTTTCTGCCCCACGAAGACCCCAGCCGTGGGGCGTCCCCCAGGGATCTGCAGGGTGAGGACTCAGAGGGAGAAAATGCTGGGAAATCAGGAGGAACAACGTGCTCGTGGGCTGAGCAGAAGCCTCAGTAGAAGTCAGGGAGCCTCCCTGACCCATGAGTGGGATGCTGGCAGGACAGGTGTGTGACGCTCACGGGGATACAGCCCATTCCTCAGTCCCTGCGGGCAGGGCAGGGCAGGGCAGATCCCGGCACCAGCCAGGCTGGACTCAAGGTGCTCCGGGTGCTGCACCGCTCTCCCTCAGCCATCCCCTCTGCTCCTAAGGAAAACCAGGAACAAACGCGGCTGCAGCAGCTCCCCCCGGAGCACCCCCCGACCAGCGAGGGCTTCGCGCAGCCGGGTGCCATTTCGGCGGTGCCAGCTCTGCCGCGGGGGCGTGAGCGGCGAGAGAGGAGAAACAGCCAGAGCCCCCCGCCCGCTCCTCGGGACCAGCTCTGGCAGCTGTTTCCAATAGAACCAGGGACAGCTTTACAAGAGAAAAATAGGGAACAAAAGGTAGGAGAAAATCCAAGTTTCCAAGGTAAGGAAGGAAATGATCAGGAGAACAGGAAAGTCTCGCTCGTACCCAACACACGGCGTCCGAACCTAACACCTCCCCGCTGCCCGCTGCTGGACAGCAGTGCCCGTGCCGGCCACCGCTCCCCCGGCACGGCTTGGCACGGCGGCCCCTCGCCCTCTTTGTTCCTGCGAAGGGACCCCCGAACGCCGGGGAGGGCAGGGCTGCGAGCTTTGTGCTCGCCCGGAGCCCAGCATCTGCCGGGGGCAGGCGCTCCCCCCGCAGCGGGTCCCCTCGCCGGCCTCACCGCGCTCGCCCACGTGGCCGCCGGGGCAAACAATGGGATGGCGCTGGGCTGCTGCGCTCGCCACGCAAGGCCTTCCTCCTCCTCCTCCTCCTCCCCGCTGCGGGCTTTGCCTGCCACTGGAAGCTGGCCCCTCTCGAGCACTGGGGGGAGGGGGATTAAAAAGCTACTATAAAAAAAAAAGCCCAGGGAAAAGAAAAAATACTCCAGTCTGGCTCACTGCTGCAAGCGGGCTCGTGGCAAGGCGAGGGCACGCTGAGCCGCACGCACCGGGATGGGCAACGGGGCAGCAGGGCAGGACCTCCACGGGCAGCGGCCAGACCCCAGCACCCAACCATGCAGGGGGTCCCCACCCCTGGCACAAACCCCCACCTGCCCTCCCATCCTCAGGCAGGATTGAAGAAATCCTTCCTCTCCTCCCGTCCCACTCCCGGCTTTTTTGGAGAACCCCCTCCCGGACTGGAGCCAGAGAAACTTTGCATCTTCGCACCATTTGTTGATATAAAATCCATCCCCTGCCTTACTTTTGCAGAGGCACTCGGGGTGGGGTGGAAGGGGGGGAACGTCTGTTTCTATTTGAAACCGTCAAAATTAGCATTCAGTAATTAAAAATCACACCCTTTCTCTTAATAACCTAACCAGCATGATACAATCAGGTTGTGCCAACTCTTTAATCTAATTGACTAATTACAGATTTTAATTTAGTCAGTTACTGAACAACTGTTGACAATTTGTTTTCATTAGGGACAGAACAGGATAAATATTTAGGCTCCCCAGTCAAAGACTAAGACATAAGCTCTGGGCTCTGACCTCCCGTTTCACAATGGAGCCTTCTCCATGGGCATCACCCGTGGAAAGGTGCTGCTCTGAAACGCCCTGGTCCTGCTGCTGGGCAGCAGGAAGCGTGGCAGTGGAGGATGCTCTGTCGTGACAGCCAACGTTGTTTAAAATACAATATTAAACTAATCCATCTTTGCATGGTACTCTGGCAAGAGCAGGTTTTAAAGGACACCTGGGCTCACCAGTACCCTAAACTGGGAGGGAAGGCCGAGCCCAGCACTGCTGGGAGAGGGAATATCTGGATTTATTTATTTTTGTTGCAATTTTTTTTTTTAAAGTGATGTGGAGTTTTGCAGCTGCTCCTGGCAGGCTGCCACTCCTGAAGGAAACTCCTCTCTCTGGTTACCTACCAGGGAACCCTGTCCCTGCAGAGTGGAGCTGGATGGAGCCCAGAGCGCAGTCCTGCATGGAAACAGGACGGAGCTGTGTGCGCCACTGCTGAGCCACGTGCCCAGGGCTCAGGCAACGCCTGTGGGGGCTCACACAAAGCTGTTCCCAACCTCTGTCCCTGCGTTGTGCTAAACCTGCCCCCAAACCAGCTCTTCTCCTACACAACACATTTTCAATACATTGGCTGCACACAACAGGAGAAGCTCTCATGGGCCGCCACCACCACCACCACCACCACAGAGGTACTCATGGACCAACACCCTCACACCTGCTGGTCCCACCCTCACAGCCACGGGTGCTTTGAACAAGGTCTTACAACCTTCACTGGTCCCAGAACAAGAGAAGAGCCTGGCATGGGAGAGGAGATAGTCACACCAAATCCCGCATCCATGAAGAGCATCCCTTCCCAGGGGTCCCACAAGGCCATGTCACCTGCCAGTGCACCATGCCATGAGTTGGCCACATAGATCCTGGGGAGCAGAAGGTGCTGTGACAAGGAAATGCTCCCCTGCAGCCCAGGAATACCCAGACAGTGATGCTGGAATGGGCTGCCTCTCCCACACCTGGACAGGGCACGAGAGGCAGATCCAGCAGAAAAGAACCATCTCTGGGACATCCCCCAGTCTGTATAGCCAGCAGGCCAGAGTCCTGCCAGCCTCCTGGGCTTTACCTTGTTCCCACTGAGCACACCAACTTCAGCAAACCTGAATTCTCCATCCATTCATCCATCCATCCCCACGAGCTTCAGAAACCCCTGAGATCTCAATCCAACGGGAACTGTTTCAGATGGAGGAAAAAGACGGAGCCCTGGCTGTCCCCAACCAAGATGGGAGGACAGGAGCCCCAACCACACCATCTTTTCCCAGACCAACCACCACACTTCCAGCAGCAACCACCCCACTGCCGCAGAGCATCCTTCCAGACCCAAGTTAGAAAGAACTGCAGCAGCTTTCCAAAGTTAAAAACAAAAACAAATAAATCAATGCTTTGCGTTAATGGCAAGTCGAAGCCACAGCTCCGCAGATCTTGTGCTGCAAAGAAAACAGCATTTTTCTGCACCAAGTGCAGGTCCTTCTCAGGAGGAAACTAGAGGGAACAGAGGAAGGGAATGATAAAGTCAAAGTCTTCATCAGCTAAAGGCTACCCCGAGTTTTCTCTCCTGCATGTTGACACGAGCTGGCTGTGCAGGCAGAGCAATACCACAAAAAAGTATGTAGCAACAGTCAACTAGATTTAAGTTCATTTTCTGTAGCTCGAGGCCAAAATCGACTGAAGTGGTTCTGGTGATCAAGTTTTCTGCAATTCCCCTTTCTATGTATTAGCTCTTTGACAGAAATTCACTGCGGTATTTAAACTGGCAGTCATCACCGCTAACTCAAATTGTATTGGCTTTCACGGCGTTGAAATGCTCAACTGCGACCAGCCATCGGCCAATTCCCAGATAACGCGGCGGCTGAAATCCCCTGTCATGACGAGCGATCCCGTTGCAAGCTTGCCGGCTCCAGGAGCGTGCCAGAATGCCAGCATGCTCGCCACGAGGCTTGGAGGAGCCTAAATCAGTGGCTACGGGTTGAGTTTTAGGAGCCGGTGGGTGCTTGTGGGGCTGTTACCTTGGATGAACTCTTTGGATAAACTCTTTGGATACAGGTGGAAGAGGATGAGTAACAACCCTCCAACCAACACACCCCAATAGTTGTGTTAACAGACACACAGCCCTGATAGAGATGGAAGGATAGAGCAGTTCCTCCTGCCTGGGCCAGGTGAATCCCCACTCCCATCATTCTTCTGCCAACATGCACCTTTCTACAAAGTCGCAGCAGGCTTTTGTCCCAGCTTGGGAGAAAAACCTCAGGGGAAAGGTAAAAAGCAATATTCCCAAGCATTCACAAGAGCCCACAGTTTTCAAGCGTCCCCTCAAAAAAAGAGTGGTGGGATTTCTCCTTACTTTATTTTCTCACTGAAGATTTAAATATTTAAAACTTGAGGGGAAAATTGGCAATTTGTCCTGCTGCTCCTAATAGTTTTCATGCAGTTATGCTGGAAGACGAAGTGGAAATGACACAGCACGCAAATCCCACCGTTAGCACCCCGCTAACAAGGAGCGCCACTCCCCCCTCCCAAGGATGTGTCTCCCAGGCAAGAACCCCTCTGGTGCTGGCTCTGGGAAGGCGACATGCCAAGCCCCAAACCGCTCCCAAAGCATCCCCTCGTTCTGTCCTTACAGCTGCACAGTCTCTGGGTTAACACACACTGTATTTTGGGCAAACACCGAGCAGGACACACCAAATTTGCCCATTGCTGGCCAAGTGTAGACACAATGCTCTACCAACCTGGGGCAAGACTTAGATTGGGATGTTTTTAACCACAACCACCACATGAAGCAATTCATGACTCACTGATCCAGCCCCACTTGGGGCTCATATCCCGTTTTAGCTGCCGTGCACCGCTGATGGGTCGCTGGGTTTGGTGTCTGACACTGCCCACCGCGCTCTCCAGCACCCGCAGCCTGCCCCGGAAGCTGGAGAGAAACAAGGCGCTATTCACACTCCCACGGTTATCGTTCGGTTCTTTGGTCAATATTTAAGTTTTGGCCAGGCAGGTCCCTCGCCCTGTAAAGTACACGCTGGGCCAGGAAAACACCGCTCCTCAGAGAGGGACTGTACCATGAGCGTCCATCACCAGCCACGCCACGGAGAAGCACAAGCCCTGTCCTGGGGCCAAAACACGCCTGGGGAAACCAACCCAGTGCCACCAAGCCAAGGCACAGGGGACTGAAAATCTTCTTAGGAGTTACCCAAAAGGTAAAGCACTTGGGGCTGTTACAAAACTGCATTACACCGAGAATTAAAAACAATCAGGATTGTGTCTATTTACTGTAAGCTTAAAGCAACGTGTATTAAAGAAGTTTATGCGAATCATCTAATGCACTCAGGCCTATTGTTAGAATTATTACCAAGCTAAAAAAAGATTAATTTCTCTAAATACACTAAATCCTCAGACACGATGAGGAGGCTGCTGTGGATGGAGAATTACCATGTCTTGCTTGCTAATGTCATCTTCACCTGTGGCTCTGCTGCCCAAAGATCTACTTTTGCCTTGCTCCTGATGAGCCTGCTGTCCCATCTGGGCTCCCAAAACTCCCACAATTCGCCCCAAAACATCCAGGAAGGGAGCAGAAGCCAACAACTGGTAGATGTACTGCTGGTTGTCAGCTCTGACCCTTGGTTCAGGAGTTCACCATTTTAATCCGACCCAGTGAAAACAAGCAACGCAGAGAGCGGCCGCAGGGACGGACGGACAGACAGACAAACTCCACCTAGCAAATACCCAGACACACTTCTCCCATGACCCAGGGGGGTGGGAAGAGACAAGAGGGAGCTCAGCAGCCAGCCAAGGCTCTCTGGCACTGCCTGTGCCCCAGGGCGACCGCCGTGTCCAGTGCCAGCGTGTGAGAGCACCGTGGAGGTCCCTGAGACGCTCGCCTGGCACTGCTCGCCAGCAAACCCTCACACATCCCAAGTCAGGCATGTCGAGGCAACGAGAAGCTTGGGAAGGGAGGAAAAATGGTTTCCATACCATAGTCTCCCTGGAGCAGACAAAACCAGCTCCTGCTACAAGGTTTAAACGCACTTGACTGGGGTCCAAGCCCGCAGCCAGGTGACTAATCCTTTGATGCAAATTCCTCCCGACGCTGCGGATGCGGGCGCCGTGTGCGGGACGGGAGTGGGCAGCCCATCCATTGCCCACTGGAGCAGACACGCCATGCACCCTTGCCAAGAGGTGTTTCTCTGGGAGACACCTCAGTCTCAAGCATGCCAGCCCAGAAGCATCATCCATCCCTGGGTCATGCTGCCACCTCTGCAGAGAGCAACCCAAACCATGGAGAGCCAAGATGCACAACGACCAACCAACGTGGGTCTGCAACCCCAGCTTCAACAAGACAACAACCTCTCCCCTGCTGGGATCAAGGGAGGACTCAGGAAACCAAGGAAGCCCTCAGCCTTGCCAAAGGCAGGGAGGTATTAATTGGGGCATTCAACAGCAGTTTGGGGAATCCCCCTTCTCCTCCCCACCAAAACCCAACCCCCGCCCATCCTGCGAGGTGTCCTCAGCATGAAACATCTCACCAAAACAGTGTCCTCAGCATGAAATATCTCACAATTGACCCTCTACAACTGCTTTGTTGTCCATTGCTATGCAAAACTTCTTAATTCTACCAGTAGCCCGAATGCCTTTAAGTGCTTAAGATAAGTATCTGAGCTCATTTACATAATTGCAACATTATGAAATACTGTTCAGTCAAATCAGAACATTGCTGGTTAAAAAAAAAACCCCACGCTTTTTGCCAGTCGGTTACGTTAGGTTGGCGCTCGGTGCGCCGGAGCTCCCCAACGCCGTAATTACCGCGAGGATTAGAAACTTGTTACTCACGTAGTCATGGAAGGCTTTGGCTTCACTCGAATGTTCACAAGTGTCTCGCCTCTCGGGAGCTGCGCAGTACAGGTCCCAAAACACGCTGCATAGCAGGGAGAGACCGGAGAGGAGCAGTTACTCATCAGGGATCGGGCACCCAGGTCAGCGCAGGTGAGCGGCTTCCCACCCCACGGGGCCCACGGCTGGGATGGGACCTCAGCTGGATCCAGCTGTGCATCCCGGCTTCGCACCGCTCGGACCTGACCGTCAGGAGTGGGGATGCCGGGTGCTTAAGGAAGGAAAAGTAGCCTTTAAGAGGCAACACCTTGAAGGGATAACCCCCGTGGGACTTCAGGGACTTTTCCCAGCCTCGCTGCCGCCCAGCCCTGCTCCCCTGGGCGCCCCAGTGGCACCGGCACAGCCCGGTGCCTGCGGCTGGCCCGGCAGCTCTCCAGCGGGAGCCCTGCCCGCCGCTCCCGCGGGGCCGGGGG
>VXBT01007391.1:126374-145486 GCA_013400235.1 Oriolus oriolus | reverse complement strand
GTGTCCCGAGTGTCCCCCCGTGTCCTGTGTCCGTGTGTCCCCCTGGGGTGTCCATGTGTCCCCTTGTGTCCGTGTGTCCCCCTGTGTCCTGTGTTCGAGTGTCCCCCTGTGTCCGTGTCTTCCCCCGTGGTGCTATGTCCGTGTGGTCCCCGGGGGTTCCTGTCCCCGTGTACCCTCGGGATCCTGTGTCCCTGTGTCCAGGGATGTCCTATGCCCCCCCATAGGTGTCTCTGTCCCTGTGTAACCCCAGTGTCCTGTCCCCATGTGCCCACGGGTGTCCAAGTGTTTGTACTGCCCTGGGATGGCCCTGTCCTCATGTACCCCCTGAGTGCTCCTGTCCCCATGGACCCCCCTTGCAGTCCCTGCCCACACGAGCCACCAGCACCTCCCAAACCTTTCTCCAGAAAGTCCTGCTTCCCTCTGGGCTTTTCCTGCTGCCCTGCAAGCACCAAGGAACTCCTGGTGCTCCCCATCCCCATCAGGGCTGGGCTCTGCCTGGGTGCCCCATGTCACACTCTGTCCCTTTCATACAAACCTTCATTGCTCTGTGCTTTGGTGTCTCAATTAAACCCAAACTGAACCGCACAGCGAGCCAGAGCCTGGCTTAGCCCCGTGGCACACGGCCTCCCTCCTCCTCTCCCTGGCAGGGTGGGCAAGCCAGCCTTGAAATTAAGTAAATACCAATGGAGGAGTTGAAAAAATAGGTTACCTTGTAATTGATTTCTTTTTTTTTTTTTTCTGCCTGCAGCTAAAGAAAAATCAGCCTCCCTGCTGTCTTGTGCAGTGTGTTTGAGAATGTACTGGGGTGTGTAGTAGCTGAAGGGGTGGCATGACAGCTCCTTGGCCCAGCCTTTCCCACTGCCTCTCTTCTGAGACTGGCTTTTTTTTTGTCCCTTTCCCCAGCCTTAAAACTCCAGGCGCTGCCAGGGAAATCTAAAGCTTTGATAGCTTGGAGGAGCCAAGAACAGGACTCCTGGCAGAGTGATGTGGCCCTGATCCCATGCCAGGAGCCGTGGGAGAGCCCTTCTCCGAGGGAGACCCAGGCTTGTGGGGTGCCAGTTTATCACCCTGTCTTATCACCCTATGCCACTGCCTCCGTGCCAGCCAGCGCTGCTGCAGCCGCTGTGGGTAGCAGAGCCTGTCAGGATGGGAGGGTGGCACAGGACAGAGCACCCCAATGCTGGTCCCCAGGCGGTTGGAGGGCTCATCCTCCCTGGTGTCGTTTGTACCCCCAGCCCAGGCTCTCCTCCCTGGTGGTACAGAGCTCCTGATGCGGCAAGACATGAGAGTTTGATTTATGAAGTGCATTAGTATCGCTTTTTCTCCTCCTTTCCATAACGAGCCATTTGTATGGCGGTGTCTGTGTGCTGCCCTCCCTTCTTCCCATCGGCACCCAGGTTTTGGGGGGCCTTTTCCAGGATGAAGGGACCTTCAGCTCACCCACCCCTGCTACATTCTGGGGGCATGGGGTCCCTGCACATCTCCTCGCAGGGGCTGTGACTCCAGAGGCTGTGGGTGCTGATTGTTGGGGCCTGTGGGTGATGTCTGCACCCCATGGCTGGGAGTGGGATCCCTGCTGAGGGTAGTTTGGGACACCCTGAAAGCCCGTCCAAGCCCCTGGTGGTGTGGTCTCCCTCAGCAGTACAGGAGGGCTGGGGTCTCGGTCTCCACTAACCCTGTCCCTAGTGTGGGTCCCACTCCTGGCCTCGCAGGGTGCTGGGATTAGATGTGGCTGCACCAGCACCATGCTGGTGCTCGCCAGCATCTCCTTAAAATCTGAGAAAACCTACATTTCAGCAAAGATCTACCTCACGCCGCAACCCCTTTCGCCCACCACCAAGCCCCTGAGCCATTCATCCTCCCAACTACTCCAAGAAGCGATAAAACCAATAGGTCACTTCCCCCCCTCCCCCGCTCAGCAGTAATTAATGGTTTAATTAACACTCACGACATGCAATTCCCACTGCTTTGCATGAGCAGCCTCCACTGCCGGGGCCTCGCCGCGAACTCTCCGGTGCGTGGGGCTGGAAAGGGTTAGCCGGGAGCTGGGGGGAGCCGCCGGCTGGAGGCCGCCCATCTGGCCCGGATCTCTTCCGAAGCTGGAAAGTTCTCCTCCTCGCGAGCAGCGGCGGCGGATCCAACACGTTCCACAGCCTGCTCTGCTTCTGCACGGGCTTGTTCGCCGTGCGGCGGCTCCTGCGGCCCCGGCAGAACCCGGGCGCCATCAGCACTCGTTATTTACCCCGAACGATTTTCCAGTATTTTAACACCAGTCCCCGAGAAGTTTTAGCTGTCCCAAGGAGAATAGCTGCTTGTAACCGGTTGCTAATTACAAGTATGAATGTCAATTAATTCATTTAGCTAATTATCCACTCTCTGAGCATCACGCACCAAAGAACTGTAAAAGACGGGCATATGGTGATGGATCAGAAGGAAGGAGCTGGTGCCGGCGTGCGCTCGCTGGGCGGCCGGGGCGAAGGGATGCAGGCGGCCTGAGAGCTCGGGAATTACAATATTATGCTAATTGGGCCTGGAAAACATCAGCCCTCTCCTTGCAACTTTTGTTTGGAGGCTCGAGCGTGGGTCAAGCATCTGAAGTGTTTCTAATTGTGCTGTTCCCTCTGACTCTGACGAGTGGGAAGAATCGTTTTCCCCCGCATGGAACAAACCTTTTGATCCTAATCTCTGGCTGCAGAAACAAACAGTCCTAAGGAGGGAGGGAGAGATCACTGAAGAGCTTCCTGGCCAGGGGCCTCCGTGCTAAAGGTGGGAAGATGTTCTGGAGGACGCTTGCTGCAGTCTGGTTTGCAGGGCACCTGGGCTGCTGCAAGTGGGTAGAAAATCATCGTGGTGAGAAATATCTTCTTTGCTGTCCCAAAAGACAATGCTTTAAAGGAAATGTTGTTTTCTGAAATGACGGAATTTAATCACATCTGGGTGCGCAAAGCCACCTGCAAGACATGGAAGGGGTTGTGCAGGGTGGAAGGGCCCCTCCGTTCCTGCTCTCGGAATGAGGAGTTGCAGATTTTATCCAAGTAGCTGAGCAGTGAATGCTCAGTGGGGTTAAAGTCCTCAGGCAACAATCTTCTTCCAGAGAGAATCTCCATCACCATAATCAGATCAATCACCTGGTGCTGTGCAGCGCTCCTTCCTCCATCCCCTAAAGGCTCCAAACCCCCTCAGGGCGGCATCACCCTGAGCTGGGCCCCACCTCCATCCCTGCCCGGCCCAGGTCTTACAGAGGTATCCAGGTGTCCCACCTCCCCTGTGCCCGGGTCTAGGGTTTTGATGAACATTTTCCATGTCCAGCCTAAAATTTAGGTGGCTGAGGCAGGGGCTTCTGCTTTGTTCTAGTGATGGTTATTCTTATTTACCAAAAAAATGAGTGGGGCCTTATTTCCTCTTGAAATTGCTTAATTATTCCTCTGCTGGCTTTCCCGTGGCAATACTTGTCCTGCCGGTGCCTGCCAAGAGCTTTGATCAAACTCTTGTAGGTTGATTACCAAGATTCACTTGTAAAAGTGTGTAAATCAAATACAAATAGAACAGCATCTCCACTAAACCAAATACTCATTAATGCGGTGACAGGGCAATTTACATTTTATTTCCTTGTTTAAAAAAAAAAGAAAAAAGAAAAGGGTTTTTGTGATAAGCCCTGTCAGAGGTACTTCAAAGGCAGCAGGGCCAGGGAGCAGCTGTGTGGATTGGATTGGCTTCGGAGAAGTTTGCCGAGGCTTTTCCGGACAGTGAGATTGGTGTCAGCACCTGCGGCTCTGGGGAACATACTGATATTTTTAGGCAAGTTTAACTGAGTGCCCCTTGCTGAGGTGATGGCGGGAGAAGAGGATGATGAGAGGGCCGGAGAGGGGACTTCATCCCAGGAGCTGCTCCCTGGGGAGGGACGAAGGCAGCAGCAGCACCCCGCTCCGCAGGGCTGCTGGCAGCGCGCCGCCGCCTCCCGCCGCTCTCCCTGGCTCTGCAGCCGGCCCGGCACATTCCCTCCTGCATCCAGAGCCAACCTCCCGAGCGCCGGCCATTTTCCAGGCGAGCGCGGATCTGCCAAGCGCTACCTTAAGAAAAGTTCTGCGAGGCCGCGTTGAAGGAAGCGGGAGGGGGTGTGCGCTGGCCCCGTCCCAGGGCTCCGCGCCAGCCCGGCCTCGACGCCCGCGCCCGCAGGTGTCCGGACGCTTCTCCTCCGAGCCAGCCGTCGCCTCAACACCTCCCGCAAATGCTCAGCTTCTTCTGGCTGAGGTGAGNGGATGAGGGGGGAAAGCCCCTGGTGCCCCCCTGCTCACCCGGGTGATGCTTTCTGGCCCTTGGGGTTTGCAGCGAGCTGTGCTGCTGCTCCATCGTGGTCGGCGCTGGCGACTTGTCCATGGGGACGTGGCACCCTCCGGCTGCAGCGGGGACAGCGGGCGAGAGCTGGGGACGTCAAACGCCCCCAGGTCATTCTGGGTGTGGCAGGAGGAGTGCTAGGGGGCTTTGGTTTGAATCAGCTTCTTCTCACTTAAAAGCAGGGGCAGATATTTGGGGAGCGTGGGCACAGGACTGCTGGGAACAGTGGCGGCATGAAGAGAGCAGAGGGATGTGCTGGGGCTGGCTGGGTACCATGATGCCGTGGTGGTCTCCACCCCAGTANGTGGTGGTCTCCACCCCAGTAGTCTCAAATGAGGTGGTCTTGGCCATGGTGTCACCATGGCCAAGACCACCTCATTTGAGACTACTGGGGTGGAGACCACCACCGTCACCATGGTGTTCACCTGGGTGTTTTCCACCCCAGTGGTCTCAACCGCGATGACCCCCATTGCGGAGACCACACAGGTGAGACCACCAGGGTGTAGACCTTTGCACCAGCTTGGTCTCCACTGCGGTGGTTTCCAGCTTGGTGGGCTCCACTGTGGTGGTCTGAAACATGGTGGTGTTGATGCTGTTTCTTCCCTGGGAACGCCGTGGGTGGCCGGGCAAAGGTGCCTGGGCTGGGCGATGCTGGGTGTCCCCATGAGTGTGAATTTTGGGCCTGGCGGTGTTTACAGCTGTACCAGGGTGACATGGGGCATTGTTCTCCTCCTGCACTGGAGCCAGACCTTTGTGCCCTGGGACACTCCTTTGGGAACTTTGCCCCTGTGCCAGCAAATTGGCACCAGCCTTGCCAGGAGCCTCACGGGACTGCAGAGAGCGCTTGGGCAGGGGTATGGATGGGGCTGTGGGCATGGCCAGGGCTGGGGGTGCTTCACCCTGTGGTGAAGAGGGATGTGAGGGTGCTGGAGGTGTCCCCGCTGCGCTCACCCTGAGTGAAGCTTTCCCATGGGTGATGGTTGGAAAATCATCATCCCCTTGTAAGAGGAGTCATTCTGTGTCCCACTCTTGCCTTTGACCCTCTGTTTGCACTTTCCTGGCCCTATGCCTTGCTTTGCTCCATGAGCTCTAAGGAAACATGATGTGTGGTCCCAGAAATACCACTTGCAGTGTGTCCTGGCCTTTCTTCTGGGCTGGCCACCCTCCTGGGGTCCCGCTGAGACACGCTGCAGGGAGCTGCAGTGTTCCCTCACCGTGCTGTGACCTGGCAGTTCAGTCCCTCTTGTCCCAGTGGGGCCACATCCTGCAGGTCTCATCCTGGGGCTCCTGCTCCATCCCCGTGGACATGGGGTGATGGGGCTGAGCTGTGCTGGACATCTCCGATGCCGCTTGCACCAGGGCTTTTCTGCTGCCGGCAGTGGGACTGGTGGGCCGGGTCTCGGGGGATGGACAGCCCTCACTGCCCTGTCGAGATGGCAGAATTTCCCAAAGTAGGTCAGGTTAATTTTTTAACGCGTGCAGATTTGCTTGTTACCATGGATATTGCTCAATTATACACCAATAATCCCCCATGAGAACTTCATTGTCACCGCTTTCCTCCCCACCATCTCCCCCCTTTTCTTCTTTAAATACTTCCAGGGAGGGGTAAGGTTACGCCGAGG
Source organism: Oriolus oriolus (assembly GCA_013400235.1). NCBI lineage: Eukaryota > Metazoa > Chordata > Aves > Passeriformes > Corvidae > Oriolus > Oriolus oriolus. The sequence goes on along the minus strand of VXBT01007391.1, from coordinate 139,529 downwards.
GGCTGGGGCGGGGGTGGGAGGCAGAGCCAGGTGAGGGAAAATGGGGATTAGGTGTTTGGGAGGTGGCAGTGGGACGGTGAGAGAGCTCTGAGGGCAAGTGGGGGTGGCTCAAGGTGCGAGGCTGCCCTGTTCTGTCCAGAGCCCCTCCAAAGCCCAGCCCTTGGGACTCCTACCCTAGTTTCACCCTTGTCCCTCCCTCTCATCTGCTGTCTTGGGGGTGGCTAAAGCAAACACCCTGCTTTCAGTGGGCTCAGGGATTTGGGGGAATAACTGTTCTCCTGCACCTCTGCCCAGCATCATCCCAGGGAGCTGCGGGACCCACAATGGTTTGCGCTCGACGTTCATGCACAGTGGTGGTCCCCTGGTGATTTCTGAAGAGGCCAGCAAGAAATTTCACAGCAGAAACCTTCCCTGGAGCTTGTGGGTGTTTTGGTGCTGTGGGACACCCCTCTGCCAGGTTATAGGAGAGCGGTGGGGTGCTGTGGGGTCCCTCTCCCCAGCATTTGCAGAGTTGTTGGTGTGTCTTCCCCTCTGTGTCTTCCCTGGTTTGCTCTGTGGGCTCCTTACGCCTTCAGCAGCACAGGAAGTGAGCGTGGCAGGAGGCAAGGAAAATATTCTGCTGGAGGGGTTTCTTTTCTAACGCAAACTTTTTTTTTTTTTTGGGTAGAAGTGGGTCACTCGAGGGGTGACAGAGTAAGAGCATCATTGCCTGGGTACTGCATCCCGTTGCCATGGTGACCCGAGGGCTGCATCAGTCAACAGCTTTAAAAATGTGACAGTTGAGTGAGGCTGAAGATTTTAATGAGGACAGACACTTGCTCGCTTAGTTTCGATAACAAATACCCCATGAATACCCACGGGCTGAACGGTTCCGGGTCTCTGGAGTGTGGCTGGGGCGCTCCCCTTCCCCAGGGCGGGAGCGTGGGCTGGGGCTGCCTGGGAAATAGCAGGGGGATGATGCAAACCAGACAGCTCTGGGTATTTTTCCCCCTCCTGCTAACGCAACCCGGGGGACAAGGTGACACGATTGCCGAGCCAGCAGCAGGTTTGGGTTTCCAAGGAATGTCCCTCTGGTGCTGGAGGCTGGGGCTATGGGGTGTAACAGGACCACCCCCAGCCACTGCCTCGTGTCTGCAGTTGGGCAGCAAACATGTCTTGTTAAACAGGAGAGTAACTCTTGCACCGGGCTCTTGCAAGGGCAGGTGAGTCATCAGGAAGCTCCCAAACCTCAGTAACAAGCCTGGAAAGGTCATGGAGCTAGGGAAAAAGTCATGGGGCTGGGGAAAGCAAAACCTGGTGCTGCTGGGGCAGGGGTGGGAGGCTGTGAGAGGCTCAGCGGTGCTGTTTGCATCTGTAGGGGACCCGAGAGCCCTGGGTTTGTACCGACCATGTTGGGTGCACTCCGTGTGATGCCCCAGCTCCTGATGGTGCAGGAGGCAAATCTACAGCTTCCGCTTTTTTAACCCCGTGGCAAAATCAGTCAATCCCATGCCTCCGTAAAAGAGCTGCTGCCTCCAGCAGCCTGGTTGTACCTGCATGGGAGAGGGATGTGTGCTGGGAAGCTGGGTGTGTGCCAAGGGCCTGGCAGTGTTGTGTTTAGAAGCAAACTGTAAGTATAAAGCCTCTTCCACTTGTTTTCGCTGCAGCTCCCACGCTGCCTTTCCTCTCGATGCCACCCCAATGTCCAGCTGGGACACAGTCACCGTGCACATGGCCTGGGAGCCTGCAGGCACCCAAGGGCACACGATGCCCTTGGGGAATGCCAGGGCTTCACAGGCAGAGGGGCTGGAGCAGGGCACAGCGGCATTGCTGGCGTCGGGCGCTTCTCATTTGCTGCCCCCAGTACCACCCGTGGCAGCTTCAGCCCTGCCTGCTGCCAAAAATATATTCCCGGCTGTCTTGTGACTGCAGCGGTGTCACCGCTCCGGCCAGGGGAGCTTCAAGGCACAGTCCTCTGTCACATGGAGCAACACGGGCAGCACTGACAGCATCACTGACGGAGGGGTTGGCCATGGCCCTGCACCCTGTGCTTGGTCCAGCACCCCAAAATAGCTGTGTTGCTTTCATCAGGGCGGGTGAGCGTGGGACCTGACCCCCACGGAATGGCAGGCACCTGCCCTGGGTCTGCCCTTCTCTGTTTCAGCTCTGACAGCCCCCTGATAGGTGCTGGCGAGGGGGCAGTGCTGTGGGGAGGGACGTCAGCATGGGATGTGGGGACAGGCTGTGACAGCCCACCACACACGCTGCCTTGTCCCCGCCGGGAAACAGCCACCACTGTCTCTGCCAGGCCTGCCGTAACCAGAGCCACTCTTCTCCTTTCCAGGTGTCTCTTAAAAATGGTCAAGGGGAATATTATAGTCCCTGAAGAGATCTTGAGCTTCTGTTGCAATGGCCTCCAGGTACCCCTCATGCCGTGCAACTAACCCGTGGCTCCCCAGTGTGCCGGCGGCTACTAACCCAGGCTGTGCTGGGCAGATGCCACCCTGTGCCAGGAGCTGCTCCCAGCCCTGCACCGGACCTGGCTGCATCCTCTCCCAACACGTCCCCTCCCCATCAGCATCCCCGGCCTCATGCTGGCTGCTGCAGGGCCAGGGCTCTTCCCATGGCGAGCAGCTTCTTCCCTAAAACTCAGAGCTGTCCGACGCCGGCAAAATGACCGGCGGGATCTCGGGCCAGGCTGTCTGCTCACTCTGCAGCAGGCGGCTTCGGAGCTGTTTGCATTGCTGGCTCGTACCCCAGAGCCTGCCGGCTTCCCAAAATAGCTCTGTGGTACTCGTGTAGGCGCCTCTGCATGCTGGGAAGCAGCCCGGGAGGTTCGCAGAGGGGTTTGGAGGCCGCTGGAGGGGCTCTGGTGGCCGGGGGTCGGTCTCACTGCGGGATGGGGGCCCTTTGCCATCGGCTTGGCTCGGCGCGCTCGCCGCCGTCCCTGCTGAGGCGAGGTTTGTGCCGCTCCTGGGATGTCGTGTACCAGTAGCTATGGAAACAGAGGTTAGACCCGCTGGAGAAAAATGCTATTCTGAGAGGCAGTGAGCTCAGGGTAGTCGGGAAAGCTTCATTTTCAGCATAAATCCGTCTTTAAAAGAATCCGGGCGAAGCAAAGGGCAGAGAAGCTGCTGGAGCGGGACTCTCGCAACAAGTGCTGAGAGCGGGAGCTGCAGCGGGAGCAGAAAGAGGAAGGAAGGGCTGTGACGAAGCCCAGACAGCTCCTCGTGTCTCCTCAGTTGCTCACCAGGCTAAATGAGTTCACCCCTTGTGTAACACGACTCGCTTGACATCTCTCGTCAGCTATTTTCCCTGCCTGCACCGCCTCAGCCTCCTCTCTCTCCCACCCTGCTTCCCACCGGGGTGCCAGGGCAGCCGCTCTGTGCCCAGCAAATGGACAAGCCAGCAAGGAACATACTTTACTGCCCAAACAACCCCAAACTGAGGATGCTTCTCCTCTGCTTCTTGTACCACATAGCTTCCAGTGCTTTTTTTGGCAAAGGGAGGTGTTGGTGGCAGGTGCAGAACCCTCTCCAGCCCCAGGAGAGCAAACCCACCCTGTGCCGCAGCACCCTAAAAATGAAGCTGCCAAGAAGAAAAATTCCTTCCCAGAGGAGTGATTGACTTTGGGAGGGGTTTTGTGCGGTTCTTGGGAAGGGGCAGGGGGGTTGGGTGATAAATGGCCTGGAAACCTGGAGTAATCCCTTATGGGGCTTTTTTTAGTGGGATGTTTTTCCCTTTTGGCTGCGGTCACCTTGTCTTTGGCAAGGGCTGGGTGAGTTTTGGCGGTGCCCGCGGGTGTGCCGGGCTGGGGTTCTCCCGGCTCTGTGTGGGCAGTGTCATCACGACTCACTGTTCCCTGAGGGGATTTGCTTCCCATTTGGGTAAAACGGAGCTTTTGTGCCCCGCAGGGCTCGACCTCTCCACCACGTGCCCAGGAGCCAGGGGAGTGGGAGGAGGCGCCGGGGGCCATGGCGAGCCCCTCGCCCGCCCGCAACCCCACCGAGGTGCAGATGAGCCAGCTGGTGCTGCCCTGCCACACCAACCACCGCGGCGAGCTCAGCATCGGCCAGCTGCTCAAGTGGATCGACACGGCCGCCTGCCTCTCCGGTGAGCCATCCTCTCCCTCTGGGAGCCGTCCTCCCGCTGGGCTGCCAGGGCAGGCACCAGGCAGAATCCACAGCACCCAGCTCATCGGCAGCATCCCTGGCAGTCCAGCACCGTGCCTCGGAGTGACGCCAGCTGGGGACCCACGTCATGCCATTTTGCTGAGTAATTAGAGAGCAAACAGGAGCAGGACGAGAAGGGGAGGAGACGTGCGCTGCAGCATGCATGCTGGCTTGGGGACAGATCAAAATCCATGCCTGCTTTGTCTGTAATGCTGCCCTTTTCCTTGCCTGGTGTGCAGGGCATGGGGAGACCAGGCTGGTGGCATCCCTGGCATCCTGGCAGCAGCCAGAGTGGGCTGAGCTCCTCCACTCAGCGGGAAGCAATGGAGCTCAGCAGCTCTGCCAAGCATGGGGAGGTTATGATGGGGAAACGGGTGCAATCCTGCAGTTGGATGAGGTTCCCAGGGCAGTTTTGCAGTCTGAGGTTCCTGGAGTCCCAAGGGAAAGTCGCACCGGCAGAGCGGCTTTGAGATATTTGCTGTGTACGGAGAGGTGGAATCAGCTGCCAGTGCATCCCCACAGCTGCAAACTCACACAGGGAAGGCAAACACCAGCACACCCTCCAAACCTTTAAACATCTGCAAACCCACGCTGCTGGGGGAGGAGAAACCCCAAATCCCACTCTTGTCCCCAGAAATGGGCATGGGCAGCTAAAGGGATGCTGGCTGGATGTCACCAGCCTGGGTCAGAGGAGCCCTCGTGCCCCTCACACCCTCAGCACGTTGCTGCAGGTCGCTGATGCAGTTTGTTGTTCCTTTCCAGCCGAGAGACACGCCGGCTGCCCGTGCGTCACGGCCTCCATGGACGATATCTATTTTGAGCACACCATTAGGTAAATACTCCGCGCACCGGCGGGGCATGCGCAGGGAAACACAGGGGTTTTTCCCATCTGCCGGCTGCAACGTGGACAGGGGCTGGAGCTGGAGCAGGGAGCAGCATGCCTGGGAGAGGAGGAGGTGCGGTGGCAGTGCAGGGCAGCCAGGGACCGAGGCTCCGTCTCCGCCGCGGGGCTGCGGACGGACTGTCTGCTCTGATTTATCCGCTGTCTGGTCGCCTGGGGAGCTCCTGCTGGGTTGGCTTCCCGGTATTTCCCCCAGCGCCAGCTCCTCCCTGGCTTTGTTCAGGCAACGGCTCTGATTTAGTGCTCTGGAAAACTCGGATCTTGCAAATCGTGCCTCTGTAGCGGCCGTGTGGGTGGCTGAGGCGTGGTGGGGCTCCCCCACCCAGCGGGTGCTGGGGGAGCTGGGACCTCCCAGCTCTGTCAGATGCATCAGGCTGGTCGTTGCTCGGCCAAAATCCCATCCCAGGCTGGTCCTGGCATCCCCTGGTGCTGCCCCACGGAGATGCTCCCTCTGATTCATGCAGCCCTTGGGATGCTGTGTGTCAGAGGACAATGTTTCTCCTGACCTGAGGGTGGAAAACCCTCCCCGGGTTCCACCCTCATCCTCCAGAGGCTCCAAGTATTAAGACCATTCCCACCCAGCATTCCCAAAGTAGTGTCCTCCTTCTGTACTCGCAGTAAGCCCTGGTGCTGCCACTCGCCTTTACTCATCTCTCAGAGCCCCCACCCGCCCTGTGCAGGGGCTGCCTGTCTGTTCCCACCTGGGTACCATTCCAGGGGGCTCCCTGGGGGTTTCCCATGCCATATAGGATCCTTGCAATACAGGATCCGTGCTGCCCAGGAGCTCCTGCCTTGCCGTATAGGATCCAGGCAGTACAGGATCCGTGCTGCGCAGGCCTGCCTGTGGGGCAGGCACCTGTGTGGGTACCCAGGGCTGGCACTGGGGTCCCTGGCTGTCAGCTGATTTGTTCAGCCCTGGGAAGCCTGGCTCACTCTTGGGTTTCACTGTCATTCCCAGGAAGCACTGAACTCCTGCTTTTGCCCTCTCATGTGAGGTGCCCATGGCCCTGGGGCTCGGCTCCAGGACAACCCCACGGTGTGGGGACGTGGTGCAGCCCTGGTGCCACCTCCCACTGGCAGAGGTGGGATTGGTACCCTGCTCCAGGGGCAGCTTTGCCTGGGACACTTTTCCCCATGGGTTTCAGGAGCAGGGAAGAACAGACCCAAGCCCACTCCACAGCGTTACATGAAGCCCTGCTAAGCATTTGTCCCTCCTCGGGGGTGAGCTGGGCACTGCTCCAAGGGGGCAGGGAATTTGTGCTGCTCCTGGCTCAGGTCCCACTTGCTGTGGTCCAGCTTAAGGCTCCGAGCAAGGGGCCTGGCAAGGATTTCCCGCAGAGCTGTTGGAAGGTGGAGGAGTTTTGTGTCAGATCTCCTCGCCCAGCTGCTCGTGCTTTCTGCTGCCCGTGCACTGTGGGGGAGAGGCAGGGAGGAGCTGTAGGTGCTTGAGGGCACAGAGGAGACCCCAAATTATCACTGGCTTAAAACTCACTGGGCAGCAGATTCTCCCCACCCCTCTGCCCTGCTGTGTGGAAGTGCAGCCTCCGGGGAGGATCACATGTACCCTCGAGTGGGGCTTCGTGTGGCGTTTATGGCACTGGCTTCTACTGTTTGATAAGGACAGGGAAGATAAAGTATTTTTGGGGCTATATATAGACACGTGGGGCTGCCAGCCTGCCTGCCTGGCCCCTCGGCCTTGCATGCCCCTCGCCGCAATCCCATCCGGAGCGTCCATCTGGCTGCTTCCATCGCCTCTAACCCTGTCCCCACATTTGCTTTCTCTTTTTGCCCCAGCCAGCCGTCTGTAAGCCCTGCTGGGCAGCGGGACGGGAGGAGCGCTGTCGGGTACGGACGTGTCTGGCCCTAGAGCAGCCAGCCTAGCGCAGCGCTGCCGTGAGTTGGGAGCCCTAACCCCACTGACGTGGCATGGCGTGCGAACAGCGGCTGCTCGTGTAACCCTGCTAACGTTCTGGCGTGTCACCGGCCAGGGGTCCGTGCTGGGGGACAGCCAGAGGCACCAGCTCCTGCCATTCCTGCTCCAGCCAGAGCCAGCGTGCAGGGCGTGTCCTTTGCAGAGCTCGCTTGAAGCCTGAAGTCGTGCGTGAGGGCACGGGGGAAAATCTGGTGTCAAAGCACACGCTGACTCTCCCTCGCTTCTGGTTTTGAGAAGTGGTGGTTACAGGGTTTATTTTTCCACCGAGTTTTCTAGCACTGGCCTCCTTTAGGGAATGAGGAGTGTCCCTGATTTAATAATGTTATTTGGTAAAGACTGCTGTCGGTGTCACTAAAAAGCTTAATTTGCTCATTCCGTGGGTTCCAGTCTGCAGTAGCTCAGGCTGCAGGGCCAAAGCTGTCTGTGTGTGTACTCTGAAGCCTACTGAAGGCACAGGGAGAGCAGCATTTTGCTGCCAGCAGATGTTTCATTTAAGAGATGGTGCAAAATGCCCCTGGCTGGACCCTGCCTCCTGCCATCTCCCAGTGTCCCAAGGTGTCCATTGCTTGTGGGGAGGCCCCGTGGCTGGTCCAGTTGTGCAGGACAGTGGATGCAAGGCTGGAGGAGCTGTTTGCTCTGGCAGGAACGTGCATGCCCGCAGGGGCAGGGGGTGCCAAGCAAGCCTCGGGCACCTCTGCACCCCTCGGGTGTCCTGGCAGCACCCTAGACCTGGGGACCCACTTGCACGCAGCTGCTCAGGGGTGACATCTCGCTGCTCTCACGTCTCGGGGGTGGCTGTCCCCGTGTCCTGCTGGCCATCTGGCATGTCCCACAGCCCCAGGAAGCCTTAGCACAGCGGGCAGCGAGCCGTAATGCCGTGGCACCTCGGTGGGAGCCGCTCGGTGCCCATTGTCCCCCGGTAACCCCACACACTTTCTCCTCTTCCTGTTTTTCAGCGTCGGGCAAGTTGTCAACATCAAAGCCAAAGTGAACCGAGCCTTTAACTCCAGCATGGAGGTTGGTGTGTGCCCCTGCCCCTGTCCCCCTTGCTGTGTGCCCGTGCCCACCAGCCACGTGGCCAAATCCTCCCACAATTCCCAGCTTTAATCCCATGTGTTCATCCTTCTTGGCTGGCTCTGGCCAGGGGTGCTTGGTGGGATATGGGACCCTGGGGAGCAGAGCTGCCTCTCAGGGGTGTGTGCCCTCTCCCAGGTGGGCATCCAGGTGAGCTACGAAGACCTGTGCAGCGGGAAGCACTGCAGCATCTGCAAGGCGTACGCCACCTTCGTGGCACAGGGCCCCTTGGGCAGCAAGGTGAGCAGTGGCTGGTGGCTGGGGGGACTCTGTTGCCCCCTGTGCAGAGGCAGGAAGGAAATGGCCTCAAATGGCCTCTGTGGGGCCGGGCTGGGCTCAGCTTTCCATCACGGCAATTGCTGTTCCTTCATGGGTCGGTGATCCTGTGTCCCATGTTTGTGGGATGCATGGTGGGTGGCTCTCAGCCGCGCTCTGGGCATGCAGGGCACCTGCTGGCTGCTGCTGCTGGTCCCCCACTGCGACTGCACCGTGCCCATCCCTTTGCAGGTGAGGCTGAAGCCGCTGACCCCGCAGACGGAGGAGGAGAAGATCGAGTACAGCATCGCCGCCGAGCGCCGCCGCATGCGCCTGGTCCACAAGGACACGCTCAAGGACCTCCTCACCCGCAGCCCCCAGGAAACTGGTACCGTGTCCTGCAGCCTGGCCTTCCAAAATAGCCCTGATGCCCACTGGTGACATCCCACTTCCTCAGCAGGATGCTGGTGGTGATCACCACGTGGAGGTTTGGGAATGCCCTGGCCATGGAGGGGTAGGGATCAGCCCCACCATTCCAAACTCGCAGGCCTGGAGGTTCGTGGGGGGTCGCTGCAGTGGGAGGGCAGCTGTGCGAGGGGGAAGAGGGCTGGTGGGGTGCTGGGAGCAGGGGTCATACTGACGCTGAACCCTGTTTTCCCCCTGCGGCAGAGCTGGAGACACGGGACGGCAGCGGGGCGGTGCCGGCGGAAAAGACGCGGGTGGAGAGCGTGGAGCTGGTGCTGCCTCCACACGCCAACCACCAGGGCAACACCTTCGGTGGGCAGATCATGGCCTGGATGGAGAACGTGGCCACCATCGCAGCCAGGTGACCCAGCAGGGATTCGGGGTTGGGGGATGATCTGCCTGGAGGGGACACATCCGGCTGGGTGTGGCCACAGCCGGGTTGTAGGGACCCTCCAAAGGGATGGTCCCCAGCATGTCACCCTTGGGTGACACTGCACAGGGAGTCCCACGGGTGTGTGGTGCTGGGGGACCCCAGGGAAAGGTTCACACTCATTGCACTTGGCTCGTTGTTCCTTCTCATGGCTGGCTTTGGCCATTGAAATCCAGGGGTGACATTTTTTGGGGTCTCCTCAGCCCTGGCCGGGTCGGGGCGTAACAGCTGTCCCCACAGCCGGCTGTGCCACGCCCACCCCACGCTGAGGGCCATCGAGATGTTCCACTTCCGGGGACCGTCGCAAGTCGGGGACCGCCTGGTGCTCAAAGCCATCGTCAACAACGCCTTCAAAAACAGGTGGGTGCCGGTGGCGGGGGCCCCCATCCCACCCTCCCCGTGGCGCTCCGCTCCCTCATCCCTTCTCTCCGGCAGCATGGAGGTGGGCGTCAGCGCCGAGGCCTACGGCCAGGAGATGTCCGTCAGCCGCAGGCACATCAACAGCGCCTTCATGACCTTCGTGGTGCTGGACCAGGAGGGCCATCCCCGCACGCTGCCCATGGTGGCACCCGAGCCGGGGGTAAGGACGAGCGGGGCTGGCTTCTCCCCGCCGCGGTAGCGCGGGACCCCCGGGAATCCCGCCCAGCCCTGGAGGGCTCTGGGATTCGCAGCAAAACAAACGCGGTTTTATGATGATGGAAATGAAATTGCTCAATGGCAAGTGAATTAAATTGATTGCTCGGTATAACTAATAAAATAAACCGCTCGCCTGCGCAGAGATGGAGATGTATTAGCCATGCAAGGCTTAGCAGAGTATTGCTTGCAGATTCCAGCTCATCTTCTCTATAATTTAGGGGAAGGAATGTTGAGGTTGTTTTTACCTTTCAAAGCATCCTAATCCGTAATTTGCTGGGATCCAAATATTTAGGGAAATCTGTCACGCCAGCACAGCAGCAAAGCGAGCACTCGTGTGTCTGAGCTTCTCCTGGGCTGATCCTTGCCCAGCAGCCTGATTTTTTTGATGCCTTAAAACGAGGATCTCCCACTGTGACGGAGATCATCTCATGGCCGGAGTCGGGCTCCCTGAAACCTCCTCATGCCCGCTTCAAAACACCACGCTGGCACTTTCTTCAAAATCAGCTGCGTTTTTTTTTTGCTTTTATTTCCCTAAGAGAGGACATTTGCAGGTGCTAGGGAACTCAATTTGTGTTTCAGGGGCTGTTTGCAGCTTTGAAGCCACAACAAGGGTTTTCCCTAATGTGCCAGTGGCCATCAGTTGATCAGAGCATGGTGGCAATGCTGAAATAACTCACAATTAATCACTGACCATCACTGCAGTGTGGCCAGGGTGGCAGCCAGCCAGCAAGGGGGCTTCACCTTCCAGCCCTTCCCTGCTGAATGTTTTTCCCACTCCCAAAAAGATGTGATTTTTTTTTTTCTTTCATCCTCCTTTTCCTATTAACTTAATTGCCTTTTCCCATTTTTCAGGATGGAGAAAGGAGGTACAGAGAAGCCAGCGCTAGGAAAAAAATTCGGCTGGACCGGTGAGCAGCAAAGCGAGTGGGATGTGGGGATGGAGGAAGGAGGAGAGACAGGCTCAAGGGTGAGGGGCAGGGACAGTCTGGGGGTGGTTTGTGTCCCCTCATAAGGGAAACTGCTCCTTTGCTGCAGAAAATACGTCGTTTCCTGCAAACAGACCGAGGTGCCGCTCTCTGTGCCCTGGGACCAAAGCAACAAGGTAGGATGATCCCCTGTGGGAGCTGCTGCCTCCTGCTCTGCCTCCTGCTCCTCCTCCTGCTCCCCCTCCTGCCCCTGACATGCTGCCCCCGCCCCAGGTTTATCTGAGCTACAACAACGTCTCTGCGCTGAAGATGCTCGTGGCCAAGGCGAACTGGGCGCTCGCCAGAGAAAAGGAAAAGGTACTAACCCCTGTCCCTTCTCCCTCGGCCCCAAAGCGTGGGCAATCCCGGTGGGAACAAGTCCCAGCCGTGCCCTGTGCTCCCCGAGGTGCGGATGTACACGCTGGAGGAGGACAAGTTCCTGTCCTTCCGCATCGAGATGTCCGTCTGCATCGCGGCCGGCCGAGCCTTCTCCCTGCTGTCCAACCTGCGGCGCCGGCACGAGTGGGACAGCCACTACGTGTGAGTGCTGCAGGCTGCCCCAAAACCACACCCCCGAGTCCAAGGCTTGTGGTTGAGCGTCCCTTGGGGCTCTCCTGGGAGCCACTGTGTTGCCTTGTTTGCTCTCAGAGACCCTGCGCTGTGTGTCCCTGTCCTGGCTCCGTCTGGGCTGGTGGCTGCACATTGCTCAAGAAAATACCTATTGTGGGTCCCCCCGAATATTTTGGGTCTGGGGGTGGGCTGTAAATGTGTAAGGCCCAGATTCAGGGGGCACAGCAGGGTTTCTGTGACCGGTCTGCTTCCCTCACAGGAGCGCTGAGCTCGTCCAGAAGGTCGATGACGACGACATGATCTACCACGTGGTGAGCCAGAAGCTCAGGCACGAGAACAAACCGCAGGACTTTGTTATCCTGGCGTCCCGGCGGAAGCCCTGCAGCAAGGGGTGAGCGCCCAGCCCTTCCCCTGCTCCCTGCCATCCAAGCTGTGCCAGCTCACTGGGCCCTCTCCTCCCCAGGGACCCCTACGTGGTGGCCTTTCGGTCGGTGACGCTGCCCACCCACCCCGCCAGAGCCGAATTCACGCGCGGGGAGACGCTCTGCTCCGGGTTCTGCATTTGGCCGGAGTCAGAGGAGATGAGCAAGGTGGGCTGCTGTGGCTGTGCCCCTCTGACCCCTCTCCTGTGCCCCTGCTGACTTGGTCCTGTGCCTCGCAGGTGGCTTATTACAACCAGGCCATGCCAGGGTACCTCAACTACGTCACCACCAACGTGGCGGGACTGTCCTCCGACATCTGCTCCACCTTCGAAGCCTGTGAGAAGTTCCTGCTGAAGAACAAGGAGGACCTGATCTCACGGCTGCAGGACTTCTAGAGCCACAGCCCCGTGCTGACAGACGGACAGACAGATGAGGGGACACTCCTGTGGTGGAAGGGGACGTGGGATGGTGGCACTCAGACCCTGCCTCCCTGGGGCCTTTGGTCCCAGGGGCTGGGGTGGAGGGGCGTTACTGTACCACCTCATCCCTTGCACTGATGTGTCATAGCTTTTCTTCCTTCTTTTTTAAATTTTATTTAGAAATTTTATAAGCTGATGTACAGGACTGGGTTTTCTAGTTCACATAACGCTACTTGAATCTTTATACGATCCGAAATCTTCCCAAACCAGACTATTTTTTTTTTTTACTGGTTCTTTGTGGGGCATAACTGGTTCCTTTTGAGGCAGCCAAGGGAGAGAGGGGGCAGTGATACAGGGAGGGTGCTGTACCCCTCCCTGGTGTAGGGGTGGCTGGTGGAACATCCCGCTCTCCCCAAGGCTGCTCCTTTTCCTGGGCAGGGCTGGCAAACTGCTCCTCCTGGGCTGAAATCCCATCCCATGGGACTGTGGAAGGAGCAGCAATAAAAGTGCTTTGAAAGTAAAAACATCCATACGTGCTCTGGGTGAGTGTCTGCTCCAGGGGCTTGCTGTGTGGTGAGCTTGGAGCAGGGATCCTGCACCCACAGCACACCTGGGGCTCAGGTAGGTGTGGAGTTCTTTGAGGTAGGATTCTGCTGCAGGAAAGGGGTGATGCTCCATGCAAGTGGCTTTTGGGCACTGCCCGGAGGTGTTGCTGCCATGTCTGGGGCAGCCCTCCTCATCCCCCTCTGCTGGGTGCACCAACACCTTGAGGTGTGAACCCCAAACTGCCTCAGAGGCGCTGGAAAAGGAAAAGACAGAGCCAAACCTTGTTCCCCTAAGTCTGGGATGCTCTGGGAAAGCAGCAGGGGTGACAGTGAGCCCTGCTCATCAGTCACAGCCCAGGGGACATCTGCCCTCAGAGCATCTGTGGAGA
>VXBT01007391.1:114946-126352 GCA_013400235.1 Oriolus oriolus | reverse complement strand
TTCTGATGGCATGGGGGTTTCTGGTAGGCTTGCTGCCTGCTGGAAAATGAGAGAGCCCTGGAAGCCCTTAGGCACACAGAGCTTTGGGCACAGCAGGGGCCAGCTGTGCCCTTGCCTCTGCCTGCAGAGCCCCGTGCTTAACCCCAAGGATGGGGTTTGCAGAGCTTAACCATGAGGAAGTGATGGTGATGCTGTGCTTGGGGTGAGATGAGGCCATGGGGTACCAGAAATGAGCACAGGGTCTTTTCCAGGTGTTTTGTCCCTCTGCAACGCCCCGTCCCTTTACCACCCAAATTCCCCACTCGGTTTATAAGCAGAAGGAGCTCCTGCCCCTCTCTTGTGGGCACCAGCCAGCGGCTCCCATGCCTGGGCTGGCTGTGGCTGTAAACCCCTAATCTCTGCTGCATCTCCCATCATAAACATCTCAGCTCAAGGCCTGGCACGGCTGTGCCCCGACCTCCCAAAGATAAAACCATCTCAGGCTGAACATAGTACGAAACACTCAATTTTTACAGAGCCCTGTTATCTCCCAAAACTCAGAGCAATCCTGCCTTTTCATCACCGGGACGAGAGCAATCCCTCCTGCTTACTGTTAGGAACTGCTGCTGCTTGATTAAGTGGAGGGGATGATGTATTTGCCTGAACATTAAACTTTAACTGACCTCTCCTTCTCCTCCAGCATTGTGCTTTTTCCCGCCGGGAGGCCCCGGTCAGCCCTGGCTCCAGCCTGGCTGGGTCCCTGGGGGTGCAGGGTGATGGAGCAGGGGTGACCTGGGGGCACGGCAGCGCGCTGCAGCGCTGCGAGGCGCTGTGTGGTTTGTGCTTTTGGGAGAAAACTGCAGCTCTGCAGCATCTGCTGCCCCTCAGCGGGGCATGGGCAGCAGGACTGGGCAGCTCGGAGCATCCCTGGAGCGCCCATCTCCAGTGCCTCCTCCCACAGAGAAGCAGGGACCTGATGGTGGCTGCTGTCCTTACCAACCTTTCCCTCTCTTTGCCCTCTCCATGAAATGCACCTCTCCAGGACCAATTCAGCAATCAATCACCATTTTTCTTAATCCCTTTAAAAAAAAGGGAATTACCCTCTGCTCTGAACAACCTCCCAACCTGCAGCGTCTTTGCATAAAAAAAAACACCTTGGAGCTTTCGGCTGCTAATTCCTGCATGGAGGCAAATCACTGGGAGAGGCAGATCTGGGACCTTGGGAGCAGCAGGGCTCTGTGCTGGCTGCTGGCAGAGCCCATCACTGCCTTCCTGCCCAGGGGGATGCAGGGAACAAAGCCCCACCTAAGGACCACGGCTGCCTTCCCTGGGCCCCTGCCATCCAGAGCTGCTGGAGGATGGAGCAGGGGAAACATCCCAAAAATACCAAGAAGCTTTTGGGAAAGAAAAGGCCGTGAAGTCGGCTGGGGATTTACAGGCCAGCACTCCAGGCTGGGTGTGGGCGCCTTCTCCAGTGTGCTGCCATCATGAGAGGGTTTAAGGACCTGATTTTATGGATGCCCAAATAAATACATGGAGCTAATATATCACAATACAGGGTAAATTTATCTGCTTTGCAGGAGTGGGATGGAATTAGACGGCAGTGTCTCTCTCAAGGCCAGCCCTGCTGTAATTCATGCTCCGAGGAGATCAGCCGAGGGGAGGAGGAGGAATTCTGCAGGCAGCAGTATTGATGGGCTACTCCCAGAAGCTTTGTGTTAATTAATTTTCAGAGGGCTCCTTGCAGTGGATCAGGCAGCTCCTTCAAAGCCTCCTTCCACCCGCTGCTGCCCGTGCTCCTGTGCGGGGTCTGGGGCAGCGGGGTGAGCCCAGGAGCCCCCTGCTCCCTCAAGCCCCCAGGCTTTTGGTTAAACAGTGGAGAAGCTGTTCCAGTTTTCAAACAGTGGGGCTTCCCCCTGGCCAAGAGGCCTCTTTGATGGCTACAGTGTGGGCAGGTGTATTTGTCAGGGCTTTTCTCTTCTCCTTTTTATTGACTTTCTGCTTGTTCCTGCTGCCAGGGGTCAGTCGGGGCATTGGCTGGACTTTGCCAAAAGTCCACCCAAAGCAGCCGGTTCCCTGGTGCTGACGCAGTGCCCTGCCCCTGAGATACGAGGGGTTTGAGCACTGGGTTTGCAGCCCAGCCGGGTGTGTGGTGGTGAGGCTGGAATGGGGCTGTGCCAGCTCCAAAGCTTTTCCTGAGTAAGCAGGTTTGTGAACCCGAACCGCATTTGCCCTGCGAGCAGCAAGGTGACAGCAGCGACCACAGCCCAGCGCCGGATGCGGGGTGACCTGGCTGACGTGAAGGGACCTGTCCCCATCCAGGACGCCATGGCAAGTGACACGCAGCCCTCCAACACCATCAAGCTGCTGCACCTGCTTTTCCTCTCCACCTCCTGGGGAATGCAGGTCTGGATGACCTTCGTGGCCGGTAGGCTGGGCTCTGTTGTGCTCTCTGCCCAGGGGGGTGGCAGAGGGGAGGGGGCTGAGCCCCAGAATTTACCTGCTCTCGCCCTCGCAGGGTTTGTGATGAGCAGGCACCTCCCTCGCCACACCTTTGGCTCCATCCAGCGCGAGCTCTTCCCCTACTACTTCCACATCAGCTCCACCTGTGCCTTCCTCAACCTGACCCTGTTTGCCATGTCCCACCCCAGCGAGCGGCTCGTGTGCAACGGGCTGAGCCTGTACCACCTGGCTGCCCGGCTCTCTGCCCTCTGAGGGCAGGACACGCCAGGGGATGGCTGGCCAGAGCCCACCCCCTGCTGCCTCGCTGTAAAGCAACCCTGAGCTTTGGACATTAAACTGCGGCATCCTCAGGTGGAGACACTCTTGCTGTGTTTGTGCACGGGGTAGAAATTTAGGAAGAGCAAAATGGAAATGTTCTCTCTAGAGCTGTCTGCAGCCAGGCTCCATGATCGAAGCAGGAGTGTTTTATGGCTGAACAGCTTTCTAATGCCGCGTGCACTGGCTGTGTCNCATCGTCTTCTTCGTCTGCATCGCCGCCGCCGTGCTGAACACGCAGTGGTTCGGGCAGGTCACCTCCGACACCGTGGCCGAGCTGCACCTGGTGGAGCGCAGCCAGGGGCTGGGGCAGGAGCTGGGGCTGGCGGCCAGCGAGCCCTGCAGGCAGCTCCGAGCCTCCAACCCCGGCTACAGGCGGCTGGCCCGGCGCTTCGCCCTCTACCACGCTCTGTCCTCCCTCTGCAACCTCTGCTGCATCGTGTGCAACGGGCTGAGCCTGTACCACCTGGCTGCCCGGCTCTCTGCCCTCTGAGGGCAGGACACGCCAGGGGATGGCTGGCCAGAGCCCACCCCCTGCTGCCTCGCTGTAAAGCAACCCTGAGCTTTGGACATTAAACTGCGGCATCCTCAGGTGGAGACACTCTTGCTGTGTTTGTGCACGGGGTAGAAATTTAGGAAGAGCGAAATGGAAATGTTCTCTCTAGAGCTGTCTGCAGCCAGGCTCCATGATCGAAGCAGGAGTGTTTTATGGCTGAACAGCTTTCTAATGCCGCGTGCACTGGCTGTGTCTAAAGCTGCAGTGTATTCTTGCAGTCACAGAGAGACTGCAGAAGAGAAAGAAATGAGAGATTGATAATTACTTCTAATTAAAAGCCAAAAGCTAATACAGAAGTGCAGAAGACGCTGTATGTTGGCTGTACCAGTTAATGTAATGGATAAGGTTGTTATGTTGGGGTGTACAATCAGTGTCTGTCATTCTCTCGTACTTCACAAGGTGACAAAAAAATTGTTGTCTCATTCATTAGGCAGAAGTCAGTCTAGTTAAAACAGCCACGTTTATTGCAGGGTCTGTAGGACCATCAGTAAGGTACCAAGAGGGTCAGTCAGACACTGCTCCACACACAGAGCTCTGCTGTACCCGGGCCAGCAGCACAGCCAAGCAGTGACAAAACAGCAGCTGCTGAGTCCCAGGCAGGAACCTGACTGCATCCACCCCGCTGCAACAGGCAGGCATCTCCCCAGGCCGCTGCTGTTACACCCCAGCAAGGACAGCCCACCTCCAAGGAAATCTGTGATTCTCCTCAGGTGAGGAACCACATGCCCAGCTGCTGTTACTGCAACCACAGCCAGAGTTTGGCACTGCTTCAGGTTTATTACAAAACCACATGCAGCCCATCATAGAGGAGACCTTCTGCAAGCCAGCTGGGTTTCCTTTTAAACAAATAATCCCCTCATGTTCTCCCCTTCGTTCTCCTATGCTGCTCCCCTGGAAGTTTCCCTGTGTGCCAAGATTGTTTTCCTCCCCTGAAGAGTGCAAAGTATTTTTGCTCAAGCAGAAGTTTGCAGCCTGGAGCTGGGCAAACAAACAGCAGCCTCTTGCACAGGGCTCCTTGTTTCTCTCTTGCCCGTTACAGTCGATGCACCTTCTTGCCAGAGAAGTATTTCTTAGAGAAAGGAGAATGCTTGGCAAATACCAAAACTGTCGGGGTCCCAGCCTTTACAAAATACCTGCAAAGATTAAAAGGAGTCCTTGACTTCCTTGTAGCTGGCCCAGTGTCCTGCAAAGCAAGTGAGTTATGCCCAGCTCCATACAGACTGACCTCCCAAAGGCTGGCGAGGAGCTTTTGTGCTGATTAGCAGAGCCTCTCGGAGCCGGGGCTAAGCACATCTGAGGAGGAGTGTCTTATGAATCAGCTCGTCTCCCAACAGCTTCTTTTAATTAAAGCAGCTGCTATTCCCCCTCTGGAAGGAGGGTTCTTTTGCAACTGCTCTTACAGCCTGGAATCTGAGGGCTTGTGGACACTGCTGAGTTTCACGGAGTGACGGAGATGCCGCTCCCAGTGCGACAGACCGAGCCCCCAGCCGGCTGCGAGAGGGTGCAGCTCAGCAGCACAGCCTGTACGGAAACTTTCTGGCTCCACAAACAGCAGATTCTTCTCTCTCAGTAACAGCACAACACTTTAAAGGCAGTTTCAGAGGGGAACAGTGCTGCGTGCTGCGCCAGGGGCTGCTCACGCAGCAGTGTGAACAGCGAGAGCATTGTTAACCTCCAACATGCTCTTTATAGGCTGCTGCTTGTATTCCTTTTTTTTTTTTTTTTTTTTTTAAAGTAGTACTGTGTAGATGGGATCTGGGAATCTGGGATAGCCCTTCTGTGCTGCTCAGCTGTGCCCAGCTCCCTTTCCCATCTCCATCCAGTACTGGAAAGAGATGTTCATTTTTGGGGGGAAAACATATGTAAATCACTAAATCCAGGCACAAAATCCTTGCAGCTTTATACCTTCAAGAGGTAGGAGTATTAAGTCAGAGAAGAGTTAGAAGAGTTTAAGAACAAACTGGACTTAAAGCTCATACTTTTTGCCTTTTTTTCCCCTGGACATGGACAGGTACAGCCTCACCTTTCGTGCTGCAGCACTTGTAGCAATGTGTGTTCTGGGTTCACCTCATACATTTCTTCTCTTTCTTCATCTTCAAAGTAGAGCTGGAAAAAAATTTGGAGGGGTTATTAAATGCCTAAGGTACATGAAGGGAAGTGCTAAAAGCCCAGTAACAGCACACCATTATCAGCTGGGGGTTTATCAAACCTCTGTGGCTTGACCTGAGCATCGGATGCAAAAATCAGCGACGCAGAAATTGTGCGAATTCCAAGTTTTCCCCGGTATACACCAGCTTAGATTCTCCTGGCAGTGGCAGCAGGAAGGCAAAATACACAGGCTGTTCCCGTGCTTTACAGGCAATCAATCCAAATCTAAGGGCTGCTTTTTAACAGGTGAGAGGCAGCAATGCTATGAGACAAACTGAGTGGGTTTAGAGGTATTTGAACAAATTAGAGTTGATTTAAGGGATTAAAATCCAGCAACGGTGCCTTAGACTGTAAATAAACACAGGTTTTAACCTGGAAAAGTACACAGCCACTGTCATTCTGGACCTGTCTGCTCACTGTACACAGGGTTGTGCTGCTGCCTGGCATGGATGACACTGAAGTGGAAAATGAAAAATAAACAACTGTATCCTTTTATGTACAATTTCAGAAAAATTCTCAAAACCTGCTGCTACAACCAACTCACAACCCACCTTTGCTGAAGTGGTAATAGAGATATATTACCTTGATCTGATTATGTGCTTAAGTAACTCCACTTAGTTCTGAAAAGAAACTATTTTTAAGTAATATTTTCTTATTTGTATTAAGCAACTCCACGATGCAATTAGAAAGCCAGGCAACCTATCATCTTCATGGTCTAAATCTTAATTACTGTTACAAAGATGGAATCCAAGCAATATCTATAAATACCTTGTGTCAAATGCAACATAAGTGGAAGATATATTTCATTTTCATAAGTGAATTCTGTCAGCACATGTGGGCAATGTTTGAGTTTATAAGTGAGGGTAGCTCTCTCTTATTTCACATCTGTGCACGGTAAACAGATGCCAACACTTTCATACCCTCAAAGCTGGGCACTTTCTCACTCCAGAAATTCAAAAAACCCACAACACAACAACACTGAAACTGAAGGAAAGTCAAACTTCTCACCTCAAGATTGTTGGGAAGGTATTTTTTTTCTAAATCCCAAGGAGGTAACTCAGCAAACATCACCATTAAATGATCAATAAACCTAAAAGCCAAAATACACTTGGTGAGCTTAGACAAAGTTCTCAGCTTCAATGATTTGTACACTTGCATTTGAATGATGGCAAAAATACATTAGCAAATTAAACAACAGACTTGGAAGTAAGTTTAGATCACCAACAGTTCCTTCCCTTCAAACTCATCACTTTCCCAAAGAATCCAAGGCTGTAGCTCGGGTTACTGGCTTCAAACTTGAGCAGTGCAACAACAAATTATTTTTAACTTTGCATTTTCACACTGAAGAAGATGTCAAAATAAACACCCTGCATTTTGTCTAAAATGGATTTTCCTTTGACAGTCCCATGCTTTACCAGATCAGAGTGATGAGAATATGTCTGTGTGTCAAAGGCTTCTTTATTTTGGTCCTTGAGGAGTGTTGGAGGCCAGTTTGTTCTAAAAGTCCATCTCCACTTCCTTTAGTCAGAAAAAGGCACAGTGAACACTTCCATAAAAGTGCTACAACCTTACTAACCTGCCTGCACTGCGATTTTAAGTCCTAAACTTATTAAGAGACCTGAGGAATATGTCTTCTGACAAACAAAAAGTTACAAATTCCAAGTCTGTTTAACACTACAAGATCAGAAAGTGAGGTCAGCATCAAGGAGAGTGGAATTCCCAGCCTGCCAGTCACTCACAGTCTGGCAGGCCTGCAGCACTGCAGTCAGATCTGCTGAAAGCCCTGAGGAGAACTTTGGGGTCACTGTTGGTTAGGAAAGGTCCCCTTTGGAAACCTTTTATAATTTTTAAGTTTATGGTGTCTGAGACACCATATTTGGAGGGCTTTGAAAGAGCACCTCAATGAATCTCTAAAATCCACACGTGTGGATGGGTCCCAGGTGTCCCTGGCCACTAATTAATTGCTGGTCTGAGCTTGCACTGCAAGCCCCTCCAGTCACCCTGGCCAAATGCATTTGTCTGCACTATAAATTCATGTAAATCACAGAATAATTCAGGTTGGAGAGGACCTCAGGAGGTCATCTAGTGCAGCCTCGTGCTCAAAAGCAGGGTCAGCCGTGCCATCAGAAATCTGGAACTGCCTCACCAGCATGGCAGTGTTTCACTTGCTGCCCGCTCTCACTTGCTGAAACACCTCCTCTCTGCGAGAACGCTGCTGGCAGTGCATTTACCTGGAGTTCTCATGAAAAGCCACAGTGAAATCTGTCTGCTCGTGCTCAGGGTACAGGAAGAGGACGGGCCAGTTCAGGTTGCCATCAGCATCTAAGTGCACCTTTGCCCCCGTGGCACTGTCAGAGTGGAACCCATCCAAGGATATCTCAGCCAGGCCATCTGACACTTCCTCTTCTTCATCTGAAGGCTCGAGAACCAGCTTGACATTTCTTTCCTGGAGGGGAGGGAGGGGAAAAACCAAAAACCAACTAAAAATCAGTTATGGTGGGGAGAATAAGAAAAAAAAATAGCAGTCAGTAAAAGGTCAAATTATGTTGTTCTAATTAATGAGTCAGCTCTTAAACACGCCATCCAAAGCCTTCCCACAGTATCAGACCCAGGTGACTGGTCTTCCCAGTAGAATCCAGAACCTCAGCCAGATATCCAAACTCTTCATGGAAAGGATGAGGAGAGGTGGGAACCCAGAGGAGCCCACACGTGGAGAGAAGACCCTGAGGAAACGTGTGGATAGGGCTGCATCTAAAATCCTTTGGGGCCTAGCAGGCATCACTCCAGGGTGCAACTACACCCACCAGCTCCTGAGAAGATCTACTCTTTCAGAGAACTGCAGAAAGCTCACTCTGTTCCTTGGAAAGATAACAGCAGAAGAGATCTGACTGTATGTAAGAGCCCAAAATATTTTAATGTAGCCCAAACATTCACTGAGGAAGGAGAGGATCCAGGACTGATTCCCTCCCCTACCCTGTTGAATGGTTATCTTCTATTCTTCCACAGAAGTAATGCCCATGGGCAGCAAAGAAAGCCAGGTGCACTGGGCTGCTGGGATATAATAGCCCAGAGCCAGAGCGCCCACAAAGCTCAAAGCTCAGCCCATCTCCTGACACTGGGTCTGTATCTTGCAATAGTTGTTACCTGAAATACAGAAACCTGGGAGCTGGGCTCAGAGCCATGCACATCTGGAGAATCATGGTTTTAACTCAGGTTTTTTTGGCTCTAGCCCTCAAAAGCCTAAGTATGAGAACAAACTTTTAGAGACAAATGAGAGAGCTCTTTAAAAAACCCCAAACCACACCAAACCAGCCCCTCTCAGCGACTCACCTTTATTGCTGCAAGCAAAACTTCCTTCTGGCACTGCTGTTTCCTCTCCATCACCTTTGCTTTCCTTGCATCCCGCTCCTGAGTTCGCTGCAGGTAAGAAAAGGAGGCACCACGGTCACACAGAGCAAGTCAGTGCCCAGCACTGCTCTGCCCTGGCAGTGGGGGCAGAAATCAGTTTGGATCTCCAGGAAGGTCCTCTCCAGCTCCTTCTCCTGCACATCCCAACACACAACTCATGGAACCACCACTCAATCCTGTCTGGGGACATCAGAGCACACAGAAACCCGGATGGAGCACCCTCCCTCCAAGGATCCCAAAGAGACAAGCACTGCAGATGCCAGGCTGCCTTAATATTTACCTTCAATTTGTCAGCTTTAGCTCTAATTTCCACAAGCTTTTTCTCTTCTGAGTCTATTTGCAAGCCTTCCTCGCACCATGCTATTGCTTCTGAGAAATTCTTTAGCTCCATGTGACAGAGAGCTCCTGGAAGGATTAATATTCTAAGTTTCTAGTGTTGGAGTCAGTGTACAACTCCTACACCAAGTGGTGGTTATAAAGACAGTGCTAGGCCTGGTGCTTTTGCGCTAAACTTTTCAGTCTTGCATGGTCATGTTCAACCAGAGACTTCCAGCAGGTCAGCTGAGAAGAAAATCTAAAATATTTCACCAGTTCTTGTATCACTTAGTCACAGAAATCAGCAGAATTGTGCTGAAAGTGTCTGTTACAAGCAAAAATTTATCATTGTAATTAACATTTCAGTGTTTGTCCTGTTAGCAAAAATAAAATGGACATTTCTATGGAGTGGGAAAAAAGAACAGACCCCAAAAAACAGTATTGTGGAAACCAGGAAAAGCTATGCTGTACTCTGCAGAAACAGGTCCAGTGCCTCTGATAGATATAGAAGATGAAGAACAAAAGGATATTTTGAGGATATTTTGATTGAAAATGCAAAGCAAAAGGCAGAGCTCTGCTTTGGGGAGAAACAGCAGTAACAAAACAAGTGATCTCTTCCAGTAACTGCTTTCCCTTTCTGAAATGAATTCTGTCCAGAAACAAAGTATGATGCCCACTCACAGTAATTTAAGCATTATAAACAATTATTAAACACACAGAAACATGCGAGGAAACAAAGCAACATGTCACAGCAGCCTCTTTCAGGGCTGGTAACAATACCAGCACAACCAGCAGAGCTAACACGAGCCAAGTGTTTGGGAAGGACGCCCCTTGTGCTCCATGCAGAAACACGAGCTTTAACTCTCACCTCTTATGATGGCTTTGAGATGGGTGGGCTTCAGCTTTTTGGCTTGGATGGCGTCATTGAGAGCAGAACGGTAGTTCCCTGCAAAGCAAGCAAAAGCGCCTTTCACTTGTATTTAAAATCCAACCAGATACCAAGGCGACAAAATAGTTTATGCAGAGACCCTACAGTTCACTGTTTCCACAGCCACAGTGAGGTGAGGGTAAAAAAAGAGCAAACTAGGAGCAAGAAGTGAAGGGACAGTGATCAGTCATACAGGTGAGAGGTAAACAACGGGGTGTGAGCAAAGCACCTCCCCACTGCAACACACAGCAGCATTAAAAAAGGCCCAGAACACCTCCCCTGCTGCACGGACACTGTCGGTAGGATGGTGGTAGCTCTAAGAGAATCACTGAATTAATAAGGTTGGTAAACATCATCAAGTAATGGTTCTAAACTAAATGAGGGTAGACTTACACTAGATCTAAGGAAGAAATTTTTTACAATGAGAGTGGTGAGGCACTGGCAGAAGCTGTCCAGAGGGGTGCCAGGAGCCCCATCCCTGGGCCCAGGTTGGACAGGGCTCTGAACGAACTTGTTCAGTTGGAGATGTCGCTGCTCATTGCAGAGGGGTTGGACCAGATGGCCTTTGAAGGTCCCTTCCGACTCAAACCATTCTACGATTCTAAAACCCACTGTTTCTGCCCTGTCCTGGAGCCGTGGCTCGAGCAGCAGCAGGTAACAGCTGGAAGGAGCAGAGCACAAACCCTGCACTCCGCCAGGTGCTGAAGCGAGCCGCGTCTTCAGAGTTCAAGGAGACTCATTCGCATGAATAAGCTGCTTACTCTGCCGTATCACAAAACTAAACTAAATAAAAAGGAAACCCCAAAAGAGGCGGGGGGGAGTGGAAAGCAGCTCCGGAGCGCGGAGCCGCGCTGCCGGGAGGTCGGAGGCCCCTCACCCAGGTGGAAATGTGCGGCCCCCCGGTTGGCGAGCAGCACCGCGTCCAGCTCCGCATCCCCGCACCGCCTCCGCAGCCCCTCCGAGTAGGCGGCCACCGCTCTCCCGTAGTCCTTCTCCTTGAAGTACTCGTTCCCTTCGTTCTTGTACATCCTGGCCAGCTCTGCGGGGATGCAGCGGGGTCAGGGCGGGACAGGGATCCCCCGAGCCCCAGCCCGGCCGGTGCGCACCTGCGGGGCTCTGCTCCTCGTCGAACAGCAGCGACTGCAGGCAGGCGAGCTCGGGCTGCCGCGCCGCGTCGATCTCGGCCGGGCAGCGCTTCATGAACATGGGGATGGCCTCCAGCTCCTGCGGACGGACAGACGGACGCGCTCGCACGGCGCCCCGAGCTCGGCCCGCCCGGCCCCGCGCCCGGCCC
>VXBT01007391.1:98169-110842 GCA_013400235.1 Oriolus oriolus | reverse complement strand
GACAGGGACAGGGGCCACACAGGAGCGGCACCATCGGGATTCGGGCGTCCCTTCCTAATTAACAAGGGCTTGGAACACTGAGAAGGTCCTGGTTCTTGGAAGAGGCTGCTACTGTGGAACATGCTGCCGTCCCGCCGGCTCAGAGGGACAGTGACCACTTGTCTGTCCTGCCCTTGGAAGAATTGACCTTCATCGGCTCAAACAGCACCGTCACCAGCTCCATCCTGCCCCGCTGGCCATGGCTTTGGACAGCTGGGTCACGTCCAGAGTGTGGTTGTGGCAGACAGCCCTCAGCTCCGCAGGCACCAGCTGGGAGTTCCTCGTCTTCCTTAACCCATTGCTCCATCTCTGCCTCGGTGTTTCTGTCTTCAGCCGCACCTGCCCGAAGCTGTGTCTGCAGGAGGCACCACAAGGTCTCGGTGGAGCCACACTGCCCACGTCAATGACCTGCTCAAAGCACTCGATGGCAAATGTTTTCTGTTTGTCCCTGAGCAGTTGCAGTTTGGGAATGGCATCACCCAGGTCAAACTCCACCGCTTGGCCCGGGAGTTTCATCCACCAGGAACAGCTCTTGCACAGTCCACCCTTATGTAATAGTAAAAAGTAGTAAATAGAGCCAGGACAGGATAAAATGGGTCCTTGAAAGCAATGAGCCCATCTGCTTCCCCTTCTAGGCTCAGTCTTGGGGCAGCATGTCCTGAGTGTTCAGGGGCAGAACCACTGGGAGGGTGCCTGAAGGAGGGCTGAGACATCAAAAGCCTTCTTACCTCATTCCAGCTTTGTCCAGTCCAGTCTGGCAGACAGACATTGCCTGGCACCCACTGACCACCTCCACAATGCACTTTTCAGCCTCCTCCCTCAGCTGAGAGGGAGCTGAACATCTCTGAGAGCAACTGTACCCCACTAGAGGAGGAGACAGACAGCACTTCAGTGAAGAGTTAAATAATCCTGTTTAAATTCAGGGAAATAAGAATGAATCCTTATTTTGTTTAAAAATGGGATTTGAAGAAATCTTCACAATTCTTCTATGATGTGAAGTCCTCGTGTGCACTCCTGTTTGCAGAGGGCTGGAAATGGGCAAAAGCAAGGGATTAAAGAGCACATCTTTGATGCTCCAGGTTATCTGGAAGCATTGAAGTCATTAAACAGTCGAGCCAGTTCTACGAGGTGACTCAACATCTTGTGTGCCCAGAGGGACCTGTAGGAGTCCCTGAGCAGCTCAGTGCTGGAGCTGGGATCTGGCCCAGGTTCCCGTGCCCTCCCGGACCAGCTTCCCCTGGCTTTGGCAGGCAATCACTTCTCCCTCCCACAACCAGACAAGCCCTGCAAACGCTGTTTGGGAGAGGCGCCGTGGCTGCCTCGGAGGCTGGAGATCAGGATGGATCCCTGTGGGAAGGGAATCTGCTCACACCTTGGACACCCAGGTGCTGCTGTGTGTCCCTCGGGACCTCCAGAGCCACGCTGCAAATCCCTTTGTCCATCTCTGGCTTGCCCAGGAACTGTGAGATTTTTCACCAGGCGGTTCAGGACGGGAGGGTTGTCTCCCCATTTCTATTGCTGGAGCCAGAGAAGCGAAACACGTTTCCATCAGTGACTTATTACCTGCTGTGCTGATCAAAGGGACAAAACCATCTTGGATTGATTGGCCGGGGCAGTGCTTTAACCAGGAGGGTTTATGGCTACACAGGAGACGTGGTCTGTGGGGAAAGCTGATCTCTTATTAAATCAGCAGACAGGACTGAACGCGGGGCTCAGCTCGGGGGTTACGTGCCTGAAAGCCTGTCTGGGCTCCTTATTTTTTCCAGCTGTGCTGGGGGAACCTAATAAAGGCACTGCTGTCCCTGCAGCCTTTCACCAAACTGCTCACCCGCTGCTTTGCTGGGGCTGATTTATGGCCTGAGAGGGGCGTGCCCTGAGACCGAGGGGCTCAGCTCCTGTCTGGGGCCTCCCTCTTCGCCCTGAGGGATTTCCGGGAGGAAAAATGCTGAGGAGGGGGAGAAGATAAATGAAAGACCAAGCAGGCAATAGCAGCTGCCTTGAATCAGTCCCTGGCACAGCACCAAAGCGATCAAGGTGAGAGTAGTCACTGGGGTGGTGGAAAAGGGTTCTTCCCTTTCCAGCAGCATCCCCAGGTAGTGCCAGACCAGGGCTGGGGAAAGAGAAGTCAAGGCAGGTGAGAGGCCAGATCATTCAGTGGTCAAACCCCTCTCCATCCTGCAGGGGATTTGCAGTTTGGGCTTGGGGTTGGCACAGAGTGGTGGCACATGCCATCTGCCCGTGGATGAGCTCTTACACAGCTTGCAGGGTCCGTGACCCCAGAGTGCTGGCTCACACGCTTGGTTCATGGCTCTGATCCCCTCCACTGATATTCCTGTAACTGCTGGACAATGTTTTTATGCCCAGTGGAGTGGTGGTTACAGGTCCTGCCTTTGATTTGCCCCTTGGGGAGTTGCTGGGGGATATAAAATTACTGCACACCCCCTGCACCCTGGCAGCTACCCACGGTGCAGGTGCTCCCTCCTGGGTGACGCCTGGGTGCTTTCAGACAGCTCCTCCTGAGCACACAACACTTTGTTTCTTCCCTGCCATGACCCTGCTGTTTTCCAGCCCTGTCTGCACAGGGGAAGGGACATTCCCTGAGGAATGGAGATGCTGGGTGCCACAGTGATGGTTGTCATGGCAAGGGCTGCCACCATCCCTGCGGTCCTTGGGGACCAGAGCTGTCAGCATGTGGTTGCAGGCACTCCTGGGGACAGGGTAGAGCTGGACTTAGTGATGTAGCTCTTCTCATTTCCCAGACTGTCTGTGCCTGCTGGGAGGCAGCTCCTTGCACAGGGACATTTTGCACAGGATGGTTCAGGACAGCCAGCTGAAGCTGGGAGCACCTGGGGTGGGAGCATAGGATGTGCTGAGCACTCACCACAGAGCACACACTGCCCACAGGCAGGTGAGCCTGGCAGGAGCTCAGCAGTGACCCTGTTACCTCTGCCTGCATCCTCAGGCCTTTGCCCTTTTCAAGGGACGCTTGGACAACCCTTCCCATTAGTTGTGCTCTGTTTCACCTGCAAGCAAGCAGATGCACTTCATGGATGAGGGCAGCTGGGTTTGAGTCCTTTTAGGTGCCAGGAGCTCCTTGTATCCTCAAAAAAGTCATACTCTGCTGCTTAAAAGCCATTTTCCCTCTAGCAGCATCAGCAGCAGCACATTGCAGAGCCAGTGCAGGTAGGAGCCCTTCCCTTAGTACCCATTCCTGGAGCTGTATTCATCTTGGCAGCTTTCCCACGGAGAACCAGAACAAAGCCTAAAGGGCTCAAAGCAGGCAGGGAAAGCTTTAGTCTGAAATAGTCCACCTTGGCTAGGGATGAACAGCAGGAATCCACAGGGCTTCTCTCCTTTATCCAGCTGAGTGAGGAACAGGCAGCTTGAAAGAGGTCAAGACATCTTCGTAATTGGTGGGGAACTTTCGGATTACACTTGAGTGGGGAGGTTGTGACACTGCTGCCCTTCGCTGCAGCTGGTGAGTGTGCTCAAGCCTGCAGAGATAATCGACTCTCTGTGGCCTGCTGTGGCCAGAACTGTTCCTGGAGGAGACAGGCTGGGCTCTCACTGGTTCTTGTGTCCTCTCCTCCCTCCCTGGCAGTGCAGGCTCCGTTGGGTTAAGATGTGCCACTGCTGTTGTATCACTCACCGAGGTGAGTGGCTCTGGTGCTGGCACAATCAGCCTGGTGCATGGAGCTTTTCCCAAACTGGGGGAACCTCAGGAGCTGCCAGGAGCCTGCAATTCACATGGCAGTGGCTGATGGGACCTGGGCAGGCCCAGGAGCAAAGGACAACAGAGAGAAACTGCTGGAGTTGTACCATGCTTTCCCTGGGATAGAAAGGGCCGACAGGAAGCGGGACAGAGAGGATTCCCTGTCCTCTCTCTGCCCGGCTGAACACGGTAACTTAAAGCAGGGGGGCAGTGATTAATTACTGCAATTGAGCAGTAACTAACAATTTTCAGCTGTGAGTGACTTTAGAGAAGTTACAAACATGAGAAGAGGACCAAGGAAGGTGTGGTGGCACACACAAGCTCACTCAGGGTTAAACACATCCTTCCAAACTCTGCTACTACTTACAGGAGTCGCACATACCTGCTATGGGTGGAGCTACCACACCTGAGTAGCCCCAGGTCCACCACAACTCCACAGAGAACTGCGTCTGAAAAAGTGCTACCATAGCAAAGCAGAGCAGGGAATGAAAACCTGGAGGCAATGGAGAAAGTGAGATGAGCAGAAAATGTCAGCAGCAACAAAGGCTGGCCATAAAAACGTACTGGGAGCACTATGGCTCTCCTAGAGCTACATTTTATCAGGTCTTGTATAAGTGTTTAGACCAGACAGGAATAATTAAATCTACGTGTAATGACATGTCAGTTGTGGCTGATTAAGTGGATAATTAATCTGCAATTATCATGTGGAGGGGAGAGATAATGGGACACAGGTAAGACTGCAGCGATTTAAGGAAATCCTGACTATTGTTCCCAAGGAGGAGGTCTCTGAAGGGAAATGCCTGAGCAATGATGTGCGTGAGGGAGGGCACAGAAACGCTGCTGGGGCAACACAGGAGGGTTGTGAAACGCACTAAGCCAAGGCCAGCACAGAGTGTGATTAAAGGAACGCAGGGCTTTGGCACCTGAACTGCAGCTTCAGCAGGGCTGAGGCACTTGGCAGCCTGGCAGCTTCTCCCTGGGAAAAGACCACCTCCTGGGAGAAGGTGTACCAGCTGTGATCAGGGGAGGGGCAGGGACACCTCCCACTGAGCCTACTGAGCTGCCATGAAGGCATTTATCAAGGAGACAGAAGGGGTGGGTGTGAAACTCCTCAGGCTGAAGAGTGCATCGAGTCTTCACTCTCACTTCTGGCTGCTCATTCAAGGCAGGGATTAGATTTATTAGCATGAAATGAGAAGAGTGAAGTAACTACCCATGTCAATGGGTAGCACCTAAATCCAAAACGGGAGTTTGTCCTCCTTGGACAGAATGTCACAGGGAAAGAATGAGGGGGTGTGTGTAAAAAAATCGGGACAATTGGCACCATGAGGCTGTGTGGAGCTAGTGGGGCATAACTGAAGGGTTAAAGGCTCAGCTGTGAGATGTTTCTTTTACTGCAGGTGTGTCTTGGGGGAAAAGGTAAGTGGAGGCTCACAGACTTCAAAGACATTCCTACAAACGTCACCTCCCACCACCTCCCTCGCAACGCCTTGGGTCTCTTACCCAGACTTTTCTCAGTAACCGCTGGCCATGTGGAACGACACAAGAAGCACGAGAGAAATGATAAAGAGCTGTTGAAAAGCAAGCAATCACTCATTAAAAGACACCCCTTGGAACAGTACGCCGGCCAGAGCTTTATTTTCAATAGCCCATACAACCAAAAACCAAGAGCAACAGCAGTGATGTGTGTGTGCATGTGTGTGACTGATACAGTGCAGTACCCAATCACGGCATACAAAGTTTGCCAATAAATTAAGGAGTGAAAAAACAAACACAGTGCATACCTAAAGATCATCAGTACATAAGTGAAACACAGCCTAAGTAGAAGTATTTGCATATCCTCTAGCTGTTTTAACATTGCCCTTTCAAAGCTAACCAAACCACTCTTGCTCTGTGCAGACTATCATACAAGCAACTGGGCTAAATCGTAGCTTCACCCCAGGGACAACTCCCTCGTAGGGGCAGGAAGGCAGGTCACACCCTGAGAATCAACACTTGCCTTCCTGTGTACCCCTAGTGCAGCCAGGAGGCGTGGCACACACTCCTGGATCACTGACACAGCTCCACGGCTCAGGCAGCACTGAGGACACTGTACTGGCTGTGTCTCCCCATGGAACGCTGCTGAGTTACAGCCCAAGCTTATTCCTGCTACTGCTTTATCATTGGTTTCATCTGGACCTTAAACATCCATCTATCAATAAATAAAATCATTGGTTTAGCACACATAATAAAATTACACCTCCCACTGGTAACTCTTTGAGAAGTTCTCCGTGTTACCCCCTACACAAGCCCCAAGAAAATTACTCTCTTTTCCCTCAGGCTCAGTAAGGATTCAAGTAACAGTTTTCAGTACTGCTTGGACAAGACACAGGCTTGGTTTGGAACCCTGATTCTGGCCACAGGGTCAAAACATTTCCACACTTCTACGCTCAACTGTATCGAGTCCATGACCGTGCCATTTTCACCTGCGAGCAGCAGAAGAGGGAACTAACAGTACTTGCTGTTATTTCCTCTCCAGGTGACTGAAACAGTCCTTTTACAAAGCCTATCAACCTAACCCAGCTAAAATGAAAAGCAAAAATGTCACTCGAGTCAGAACCGAAGCCTGTGGGTATCAAGATTCACATCAGGAGTTCTTATCTGCAGCCACTTGCTCTAACAAACCTCCTACAAAAAAAGCAGCTTTCACTTCCTTCTCCTACAGGCCAGGACAGAACAGTCTGAGACAAGCCATATCTTCCTCCAACTGAGTACTTATAAGGCACTAAAATTAAGCCACAACCAAAAAACCCCCAAAAACACAAACCCAAAAGAAACCCAAGTAAACTGACCCACAAAGAAATTAAAATTTGGCTATATGAAATAGCAGCAATTTTTTTTTTTTCCAGTGGTCTACAAAGCCAGAACATTGATACTTTGGGGCAAAAAAACCAATGCACCGTTGGCCAACTACAAAACACCTAAAAACCTACATCCATTCGCACT
The DNA here is from genome assembly GCA_013400235.1 of Oriolus oriolus. Lineage (NCBI taxonomy): Eukaryota > Metazoa > Chordata > Aves > Passeriformes > Corvidae > Oriolus > Oriolus oriolus. The sequence goes on along the minus strand of VXBT01007391.1, from coordinate 104,106 downwards.
TCATAATCAAAAAAAATCAGTACAAATCTGATAGGCACAAGTAAAAAGCATCTTCTTCACACCTCAGTGCTCAGTTTTCCAGCAGAAAGCAGGGCTGGGGAGCTCGGCCGCCGCGCAGGACAAGCCGAGCAGCGCAGCAGCACCACCACCACCACGCAGCCAGAGGAGGATGGAATGTGGATGAGCCACTGCAGAGCTGCTCTACAGGATCCTGACTGGAGGCAAATGTTTTTCACAACATGATTAATTAGACAACGCGTTCAGCTTTGGCACCTATTTCTGAAGTTAAATATAGCGATGGAACACAGCTGGTGTAACTCCAGTGTCTTCATCCATTCCCACTGTTTTTCTTCTGCTTGGAAATAGGTGAACTCACCTATGTCACTACATTAGATACAAAGGCTAGCACTTCAGATTCCTTAAAAACAATCACTCTGAGTTTGGAAAACTGGTTTTAAAACATATGGAGAAATACTAAACATAAACGTGTAAAGCAGGAATCCATACCTTTAAACATCAATAAGAATGAGCTTATTTGGAGAGCAATAAAGCTTTTTTTTTTTTTTAAAGGATATACTGACTAGCTATAGGTAAATTCCTCTTTCCCTGATTGCTTGGTGAGCTCAGCCAGGCTCAGTGCCTTGCAGCTTTGCAGATTTTGTCATACACTTCTGGAAAGGCATCCTTGCAATTCATCTGCTCCCTCAGCTTGTGGTACAACGAGCCATCAAACATATCCCAGAACTCCTCACGGGTCATGTAACAATCTGCATACAGCATCTGGAAACTGGAGAGAAGGGAAAAAGAAGAGACAGAGATTCAGTATTAATTGAGCCACAAGATTTGATGTAGAATATTAAAAAAAAAAAAATCAGTGCAAGCTATGAATAGTAAATACTTAACAAAGCAAAAACATCAACAATGCTTTTTAAAAACAAGCAGATAGAATTGCTCACATGGATTATGCTGGGAGACTCAGCCAATTATGTTTTATGAACTTAGTATTCTTTTCTGCCTGTTTTCTCAGGATGCATGGAGGTACAATCATTGAATCTTGTATTTGCCCGTGTTACAATATCCATTCAAGACAGATGTAACAATACATCCTTTGACTTTTTCATTTCTTTGGGCATTGAGAACAGAACTAGGAAGGCAAGACACCACCAAATGAGACCAGGCCAAGAAGGTAAATTCACAGTGTAAACAAAGTACGGCGTAACAAAGGTCCATTTACAAATTAAATCCTTCTTCAGCTGTGGACTCTTCCTCAGTTCCATAGTGTGCTCTCTGAACTGCAGCTACCATCAGAGTACAGCAGCAAAACACAACCTAACATAAAAGCTCTATTGTTTTGTGTGATTACGAAACTGTAAGATTAAACATTTATCCATTGTTCATTTCCCAGTGACAGGTAGAAAACAGACCAAACTTTGTCAGGAAAGAGCTTTAAATTAAAAGCTTAATTTCAAGTTAATGAAAAAAAAAAAAAGCTTAAAATTAACTTTGGGTTGCTTTGTTCTCTGTTAAATCACTTCTCGCAGCTCAAAGTCATTTGCAGTCCCCAAATCATCTTGAAGCAGCCTTGCCATTATTGCTCAGCCACGTGGGACACGATCACTGTTAGACTGAGAAGTAGGTCAAAACAGAAAACGGGGATAAATTATACTGATGGTGTAAAAATACTGTGTAGTTGCTTTTTGTTCCTGAGAAACCAGCCTGTGGCTGCTTCTCCACTGACACTGCTCCAGCAAATTAGGCTGGCTCGAGTCCGTGACAGATGGTGGGCACATGCCTCACGCCCACTGCGGTCCTGTGTAACAAGAACCGAGGCAGGGAAAAGGAAGCTCTGGAGCACAAGTTCTGAGGGAGGAAAGAATGCCACCAGCACCCAGGGACTGAGTGCAGGGACAGGCAAGGCTGGCCCCCTGGGCAAGGATATCCTGCTGCAAGGACGGGGCAGAGCTGCCGCGTGACGCTGCAAGGACTGCAGGGACAACAGTCCCAAGGGCAGGCAGGGAAGCTGTCCAAACTTTTGGGATTCCTGAATGAGGTATTCCAAGGATGTATTTTGTAGCAGCAGACTCTACTCCCAGAGCAGCCTGGAGCTGAAGGGTGACCTGAAGTCACCCAGCTCCCAATTGCACCGCAAGAACTTCAGCCGGTGCGTCCTCTGGTTTGGTTGGTTTTGCAATCAAGCAATAAAGTGAAATCATATTTAAAACTCACCAAAATTAGAAGTTTAAGTTAGTTTCCAATTACTGTGGTTGTTAAATTATTGCAATATTAAATATTAAAGTTCTGTGGGAGAAATAACTGATTAAACCACGTGGGTGTGAATTATAGGAGATTATTACTATTCTAGGAGTGGGGTCCTTACCCGTGCACACTTCTTACAAACTTTTCCATTTGCCTCATTGAAGCCCTGGCTTCAAATTGTTTGCTTTTGGGCTCTCCATAAGCTCCTATATCCACGTAGAGTTCAGTTTCATTTCCTTTGGGATGGACCATACCAGGATTGTTGGGCAATATGAAAGGACATAACCAAAGAGGGTACACCTGCAGGGGCAGGAAAACACTTTATCACTTATTTTTTTAACACAATCAGCCTTTAAAAGCTCTTTAATAAATGTGACAAAATGAAGAGTTAAGAGAACTTCTTCCCAATCTAGGGCTGAAACCCTTGCTTTCAGCTCTTCCTTCCCAGCTGTCTTGGTGTTGTTTTTAGCTGGACCTTCTAATGACCATAACACAAATAGATTGAAAATGTCCTGCTAGAGTTACATCTCCTCCCCTTAAGTATTTGAAATTAAAAGGAAAAACAAAAAAAACTCCACAAACAAACCACCCTGATTTCACAGCAACAACTGAATAAACATTCTGAGCAAAAAGAGAAAGAAGTGATTTCTTTTCCAGGTCAGTCCTAAATTGAAATTGTCGAAATTCTACGCTAACTAAAATAAACTGAGAAATAAAAGCAAGAAAGGGAAATTAATCTCCCCAGTTGGCGTTCAGTGAGACCACCAATCATTTCAGGTGAAGATCAGTTCAAATTTTAGTAAGTGGTAAAATCTTTTAGAAAACTAAAAGTTTGAAGAAACTAAAGAAACTAAAGTTTGACCCTTTTAATTAATTCTTCTCTTTTCCAGAAAGCTGTTTATTTCTGCTGCAGCCTTGCCTCATGGTCTCACACAGCACAGCACTCCCCAGGACACAATAATGACCTTTTGCACAAGCAGGATATCACATCTCATGATCCACAGTCACAGATCTTATCACAAACAACCCAGGATTTGCTGCGTTCTGGGAAGATGTGTTCTTACATTAAGGTCAACGTGGAAGGTCTGGATGGATTTTTCAAGGCTCTTCATCGGCACCAGCATGTCCTGCACAACGTGGTGCTGCTCGTACAGCTTCCGAATGGCCTCTCCTTGGGTGAGCTTCAGCAGAGAGATTTTTGGGGGAACCATCCAGCCAAACAGGTAACGGAACACAGGGTTGTTGCCAAAAGGAATGATGTCCTTCAAGGAGGAAAGGAAAACAGTTTGGCTGAAGAATGTGTAAGTGGGACAAAAGGACACTTCAGAATCCTCGGAGTTGTATTAAATCAGATTTTCAATAAATTTAATTACTGATACTTTTGTGAAGTCCTAAAATACAAATATGAGCAAATTAGAGGGGCCTGGACTGCACTTGGCTACAGAGCCCTGCTCCAAGCCTCCTCTGGTTACCACTGATTTTCAGTTGTATGAATCACAACATACCCAGCTCCAAATAATTAATTTCAGATAATAAAGTTCAGAGAGCAACAGGCTATTATCTTGCAACAGCCAAGGGAGAAGTGCACAAGGAGCTAACCTTACAGAAGTTTTTCAAGAATAACCACATAAAATTTCTGCAAAGCATTTTAAAGCTGTAAAATTTTAATTAACACCTGCACAGCCAACTCCTGTTTAACTTCTGCAGGAGCTGAGAGGATCCATTACCTCACTCCAGAGATTCAAAAATGTAGTAATGGGAGTATTTCAGAATGTCAAATAATATTTTGTGTAAGTACACATGATAATTAACACATTTGTGAAATTCCAAGTAATGACCTGACTACATAATTACTTTAGGCAGGGCAGTTGTTCAACCAGAATTTCACATTCATGTTTTCTCCACCATCTGAATTTGAAAAATCACTCGGTAGGTACAAAAATTCAATGCTGAAATACATGCTTAAGGTCTAAATTCAGAAAAGCACTAAACCAAAAAAATTAGGAGCTTCTGACACAACGCCTTATTTGTGAAGAAATGTCTTTGTATTTGCTGTACCCAAATGCAGGACTTGTAAATTTGCCACAAACTTTGCTGGTTTTTCTGCCATGAAAGACAGAAGTTGCTGCCAAGGGGAAGAAGGTACATTGTACCTACACTGGGAAAGCACAGAGTACCTTCCTGCAGATATATCTGAACTTTGGAACTGGTCTCACCTGGAGCTCCCAGAAGATACTGCGAGTATGCCTGTGGTAGTAGTGTCTGGAAGGAATGTACTCTACTCCAGTCCTGTCAGCTTTCAAATACTTCTCCACATGCTTAAAGAACCACGGCTTGTAGTAGTTGCCAATTCTGTTTATCTACAAGAAAACATGCTTTCATTAGATAACAGTTACACCTTGCTAGACAACAGAGCATGTCCCCAAATTCCTTCCCTGGGAGGAATGTGTGTCATACCCTCTGGATGAGACTGTCACAAGACATCTAGGGAGCCTCCACTCCTCCACCTGCAAGGCTCCTTCTTACCTTTCTTGCCATTAAGGTTGAAGTAAGGCTTGCCACTGACAAGCTGTTTAAGAGCCTGTGGATGTGACAGAACTGAACTCCTAAAATGCCAACCTCTAAACCCACCATTAATCCAAAATCTCACATGGCATAAGAGAAACACCCAGGTGGAGGGCTGCATGAACACTTAGCATGACCCTCCTGTGCACGTCCCTGATGTGTTTTTATTAATGCTAACAGAATTAAAAGCTTGCTGGGAAGAGAGTGACTCTGAATAACTGCAGTTCAAAGCAGCACTGTTCAGTCTATGAGAAAAGATCCTTCTCTTCCTCCTCAGGTACTACAGTGAAGAGGCTGCAGACTGAACTATTTGCTAGAACAATGAAATCAGTGGGTCATTTCTCATCAATTGAAGAGGTTTAGAGAACAGACTCTGTCACAGTAGCAAAGGGCTGTAATTTAAAATAGTCTGATGGACAGATCTAACTTTTAATCCTATCTTAAGGGATTGTTCCAATTTTATAATGGTTTTATCCTAGCATCTAGTGCAGCTTCAGTTAGACTTTGGGAGTATTTTTTTCATTGTGAGTAACTCCCCTTTAGTTACCTTGCTTTGCTCAGCTTCATCAGTCAGAACTCCTGTCATGATGACTGCTTCATCCAAGGAATACATAAGTCCTTCCACAAAACTATTCTCCTTTTTCTTAGACTCTTCAGTGAACTTCTCACAAATCTTCTGCAGTCCTCTCACTGGCTTGTAATGTATTTTGACATATTTCTTGGCAGGAATCATTTTTATTTCTGCTGCAACCAGGAAACCCAGAGTACCACAAGACCAAGGCACTGCATAAAATAGGTCTGAGTTTTCAGTCTGCAAAAAGTATGTCATACTAAATCATATATCCACACCGATAACTGTCAATGACATTGTAAATGATAGCAAAGTAACATTTTGTCTTACTGGTGAACATCTCACAAGGCTTCCATCAGCAAGAACAAGTTCATAGGCCACACAGGTGTGCTGAAAAAGTCCATAGATATGGGATGAAGACTCAATGCCAGTTCCCATGATCAGGCCACCTTGTCAAGAGAGCACACAACAAATCAAATGAAACACACTCCAAAATGTGGGTGATTGATGAGAGCAAACCCCCACTCTATAAGCTCTTTTAAGAC
>VXBT01007391.1:83368-95688 GCA_013400235.1 Oriolus oriolus | reverse complement strand
GAGGGGAGGGCGACGGCCAATCGGAGAGCTCCGCGGAGATCGGACCAGGCGGTGAGGGCTCCGTTTGGCTGCGCGCGGCCGGCCCCGCGCTCCCCTCATCGCCGCGGCCACCGGCCCCCCGCGGGCGGGGGTGGCACCGCCTGGGGACGGGGGGGAGCCCGGCCGGACCGGACCCCCGGGCAGGGCTGGGGATGGGGACCGGGGCAGGGTCAGACCCCCGGTAAGGGCTGGTGACTGGTCCTGAGACAGGGGCTGAGTGGGATGGAGGGCAGAGGACAAGGGCTGAGGCAGACGGGACCCCGCAGTCAGCGCTGGGGACAGGCCCTTGGAGGTGCTGTGGTGGCCAGCGTCCCCCGGGCAAGGGGCCTGGTGCCTTTAGGTTGGAGTCTGGAGCAAAACACCTCCGCATCCCTCACTTGAGCATCCCTCTGGTGTTGCAGGCACCAGGGAACCTGGCAGTGCAGGTGTCTCCCACAGAAAGTCCAAAGTGCCATGCAGTTCCATTTCTAGAATAAAGAAGGAGACATCTCCCTCCAAAACACAGCTTGCGCTCTAAAACCCCGGCAGAAAATTCCCATCCATGCTGGAGCCATGTGAGGGAAGATGAATAAAGTCTGTGAGAAAGATGAGGCTTCGTTTCTTGAAGTTAAAATCCCTCAAGGGTTGTGCTGCTTGAGAGGAGAGTGACAGAGCTCCAGTGAGAGCCCCAGGAGGTCCTGGCACAGCCAGCGCTGTCACGGACCCTGCAAGAGAGACTTTGCCATGGCACCGCTGGGTTCAGAGAGGAACATGGAATCAAGGTGTTCCCTGAGGACACTGCCATGGTGATGTAACACACGTGTCAGGTGGTGCCTCTTCCTCCCTGCCAGCGGGAGAAATGCTTACCTTGGTCTTTATGCAACTGATAGCTGGGAGATAGTTGGGAACTCCAGGCTGGGAGGGATCAAGGTTCAGAGCTCAGCTGTGGCAGGCCAGCCACACCTTTCAGCTGTCTTCAGACGACTGGCAGGCTTTGTTTTGAACCCCATTTGGTTTCATGGAATCATTCACAGAATGGTTTGGGATGGAAGTACCTTAAAGATCCCCTAGTTCTAACCCTTCTGCCATGGGCAGAGCCACCTTCCATTAGAGCAGTTTGCTCAGGTCCCCATGCAACCTGGCCTGGAACAGTTCCAGGGATGGACATTTTAGCACACTGCTTTTATGGTTTTTGTCCCACTGCTTTTATTGAAGGACTAGTCTGAGACTTCACAGCTCTCATATTTGGAAATGGGCTCCTAATTTCCAGATTAAATTTATTTATAGCCAATTTACATTTGTTGCACTTGAGCCTAGTCTGCTCACTAGCTCCTCTTACATCTGAGCTGATTGATGTTATCTGCTTTTATTTATCAGTTCATCTGCTGACTGAAATTATTCATGCAAAAGAAGGTTCCCATGCTCTATGGGAGGTTATTGTAACCTCTCTGAAGGACCTAAATAATTATTCCTGATCTGAATGTGATAAATCACTGGGCTTATTGCATAATGGCATCATTTATTAATAAGGGGATATTTACGCCTTCAGTGTAAATACTGTTTTGAAATTGTTTTTATGAAGAACCATTAAAAGCACCTCTAATGTTTTTCATGTTTTGCTCTTGTTTTTGTAAGGCCCTAGGCAACAAGAAGGGGGTAGGTGAGCTCAAAAATTGTGATGTGAAACTGCTTTAAAGCAGAGGAGTGAACCACCGTTCAGATTATGGTCAAATTGCTCGTCTACCTACTGATGCCAGGCACAGAAAACACAGGAATGAGATGGGGATGAGGGAAGGGGAGATAGATGTTAGAAATGCTGCTGGTTCTCAGTTCTAGTTATTCTAGTTATTTGAGCAAAACATCGTCTGCAAATCTGGTTGGAAGAGCTAAGGTTCCCTTGGTATCTTGGTGAGACTAAAATCCCTGGTTTCTTCAATTAAATTATAATTTAAAGTGTGTTTAAGCTGTTAGTGCTTCTTAAAAAAGCAGTCCTTTTCCCTTCCTCTCCTCCCTGCCTCCCTCTCCTGCCATCCCATCCACCCACTCGTGCTGTTCTGGGCATGCTGTGCAGTACAAGTGCTTCTGCTGTCACTCAGTAAAACAGGTTGGAAAACTGATCTGACTGAAGAATTAAACAATTTTTTTTAATCAGTTTTTTTTTTTTTCCCCTGCTTGGATCAGCTCCCTGGTGGAGTTCACCCCACGCACGCTTGTGCTGGGAGCAGAGCAGAGGGGCCTGGTGTTGACCGTGCTGGAGCTCCCCATCCTTTTGTGGAGAGCTCATCCCAGATGGCCCTGCCAGCTCTGCACAGGACTCTGTTCCTTATCCAGCAGGGCTTGGTGGTAACCATGCAAAGGCTTTTGGATGAAAGATGCAGCTGTTTGTCCAAGGAGACCGGGAAAAGGGAAACACAGTCATGGAATCATGGAATTGTTTAGGTTGGAAAAGCCCTCTGAGATCATCAAGTCCGACTGTTCCCCCAGCACTGCCAAGGCCACCAACCCAAGTGCCACATCCACACAGCTTTTAAACCCTTCTAGGGATGATAATTCCACCACTGCCCTGCACAGCCTGTTCCAGTGTCTGATAACCCTGTCTGTGACGAAATTGTTCCTGATATGCAATCCGAACCTCTCCGGCACAACTTGAGGCTGCTTCCTCTTGTCCTGTCCCTTGCTCCCTGGGAGAAGAGCCTGACCCCCACCTGGCTCCAACCAATTTTCAGGGAATTAAAGAGAACAAGAAGGTCCCTTCAGCCTCTTTTTCTCCAGGCTGAGCCCCCCCCTACTCCCTCAGCCTCAGACTTGTGCTCCAGACGTTCTCCCAGCTCCGTTGCCCTTCTCTGAACGCACCCCAGCCCCTCAATGTCTTCCTCGTCGTGAGGGGCCCATAAGTGCACAGAGGATTCGAGGTGTGGCTGCATCAGCACCGAGCGCAGGGGGACAGTCACTGCCCCCATCCTGCTGGCCACACTGCGTGGTCAGAACGTACAGAGCATTTGAGCTGCGCACAAAAGTAGGCTGGGGACTTCTGTCTCTGCAAGAAAAATACCAAGAGGCCTTCAGTGGCACCAAAGGGCTCCAGACGTTCTCCCTAAAAAGCCCATTTTTTCATGCGGACTCTCACAGCCCTGGTACTGACTGCCACAGAGCTGCTGCTGGGCGGTACCAGGGCGTTGAAAGGACAGGCATTTTATAGGAACAGTTATGAAAAGTAATAAAGGATTTTGGGAAGACTGCAAGCCCGCTTAAATCCATAGACAAAGCAGCCGATGGATACTCGGGATTAGGAGTCACCTGCCTTCGGTTTTCCTGCGCGTTGGTTTGGTGCAGAGCTGGTGCTGTTTGAAACGGGAGCGTTTCTGAGGCTCGGACGGAGGTGGTGCTCAAAGTGCTTGTGAGAAGCTCCCTCTGCTGAGAAATCCAAAGTATGTCCGGTCGCCCTGAAGGAAAAGCCCGTAGGGGAAGTGGGCTGGAGCGGGGCTCCCAGTCTTTACCTGATGTTGCTCAATTGACCAGCTTCCAGATGGGTTTTTCTGAAAGGTATTTATCAGTTGGATGTCTATTGCCCAGGATCTATTTCTCAGGTTTCACAAACGTGAGGGAGTAGAGGTGTGTGGTGGCTCGAGGAGGAGGAGGAGGAGGGCAGAGCTTTGGTACAGCAGCTGTAGCTGGGGTGGCCCTTGGGAAATCGGTCAGAAAGGGAAAATGCATTTTTAGTTACTTTAGAAACTTCCAGATGGCTCTCAGGGAAAGCGGAACACCAACTGAAGGCTTGGGCAAGGTTAGATGGGTGAGGCTATTTTAGTTGTAGGTGGACCTAATGTGGAAGGACTCGTTTAACATCCGTGGTGGGGAAAACTCTCCGTGTGGATTGGTCCACCCTGTCCAGCACACTGAGTCCTTGGGGTGACTTTGCTCTTCTTTCCTTGCTTTCTTCTGTCCTCCCACGGCTGCAGTCACCCTGTTCACGCCGGGAAGGGCTTCACCAAGAGAAGGAATAACTGGTGCTGCAGCAGCCAAGGATACATGGGCTGTATCCCACGTGCTCTGATACCAATTGTGTCGCAAGGCCCCACTTCTCTGGTGATGAACTATTGTAGGTGCTGGTGGGACCCATCACCATCTTGGGGGGAAGCAGATGCAGGGTGGGAAGGGAAATTGGGAATACTGATGATGGCAGAATGTGTCCCATCCTTCAGTGGCCATGCTCTGCATTGGGAGGCAAGGTCAGCTGCTGGTCAGCATGTTCACAGAGCCACCAAAAAATCCCCAAGTGCTGCAGAACGTACGAGAGCGTTCGTGTATTCTCTGTGACGTGCATTAAATCCAGCTTTACAACTGCCTCTGAAAGGATACCCTGTCTGGGATTTATAGAAAGAATCACTTGTCAAAACAGAGAGCCAGACTGGGAGAGGAATTCAGCCCTCCCTTCACTGTCACCAGGGTAGTGTCCTCTGTGGCAGAAATGAAATGGCTGTGGCACAGCAGCGGGCGTGGAGAGCTGATCACTGAAGAACTTGGGGTTCCAGCACTCAAACTACAGGCTGAGGGAGACCACACTCCTTTAGGGGAGCAGTGGGGGACAGTGAGCTCATGGCAACCATCAGTTGGCTTCACAGCCCTGAGAGTGAGGAGGAGAAGTGGGTGAAGAAGCGGTGGTGCTCCCCTGTCTCCTCCCGTTGGTGAGATCCTGGGGACACCGACTGTGCTGGGCCTCAGAAATGAGCTGCAGCCTCTGAAAAGCAATAAATGGGTTATTCCAGACTCATGATGGACACAAATGCCAGTGACTTCCAGGGTGGACTTTGTCATGAAGGCAGTTGTGGACCACAGCTGGTGGGGAGTGACTGCAGGGCACCCTCTCCCATCACTTGCCTCTGGAATCTTCTTGCTTGGAGTGGTAAATGCTGTGGGAACATGCAGGAATCATTCAGGGCTGACATGATGGTGAAGGCTTGCCAATGTCACCGGAGGAAAACACTACAAGTTGTTTTTCTGTACAGGCCAAATTTTTTCTCCCGTTTTCAGCTCCCAGCAAATCTGCCTCTGTGTGAGTAGCCTCCCAGTACCAGATGTACTTGCAGGCCCTTTTCCTCCAAATAAAGCTAAGACTTGCACTGCCTTGGCTGTGGCCATTCTCTCTGTCTGCTGCTGTCACTCTGTCACCTGTCTGCTTTCATTTATTTCAACGTTTTAAAAATTTCATGGGCCCACTCCCAGATGATGTGAACTGACAAAACTCCAGGCCGTGCTCCAAAAACATCAGTGTAGCTGTAGGATCTGACCCTTTGGGTTTACTTACCTATGCCAAAGAAAAATAGAAAAGCTGTGAGCAAAGCAAAAAAAAAAAAGGGGAAGAATGGCTGGGAAAAAAGAGTTTAAGATGTTGGTTATATAAGAGCTGTATAGCTGTTAAAGTCACCTAGAATATCCTTTTATTAAATGAAGAAATCACAGCCAGATAAGTTAATAATTAAGGGTGACAAAAATATACCATTGTTCCAATAATAAGGAACTGTATTGGCCTTACTGAAGATAAATGGAGGCGTATTTAACGTGGTTCAGTGCTATGCTGATAGACTACAAATGTCCTTTTTTTCACTAGAAAACTCAGTATAAAATCAGGTCGAAAGCTGATTGCCAGTATTTGTTCCCTCCAAGTTGCTCGGCTCCTTTCAACAGCAGATGTGCCTTGGAGGCAACTCCCACGTGTATGGAACCGAGCAGAAGGAAGCTGGAGGCTCTGAGAAGAGGTTCCTGCCCCTTTCTGTGGAGAACGACAAGATGTGCTCCCACGTGTGGATCATCTCATGGAGATACAAAATGATTTTCAGACTGAGGATGGGATAAATTGACTGGTCCTCAGCTCTGTGAATCAGTGACTGGAAAAGGTGTCTGCACAGAAGGTGATGAGGATGTGATTGCTCAGTTTCCTTTAATACAGGAAATTTCTGTAGAATCCAGTTTGGCAGACTTGGTTGGAGCCATACTTGGTAAAATGAGACAGCAATTTCAGTACCTGCTGACAAAACCAAGCCCCAATTTTTGTTGTAAGCATCCAGTAAACATCAAAATATGATTGCTGCAGCACCCTGCCCATGGGGAACAGTGGCCTTTAAATACCCACCCACAGAAACCCTGTGGCTCACGAATAAATCTGAGAGTGGGTAAATGCACCGATCCTGCCCCCAGCTCGTGTTAAACTCCAGGTGTGCACTTCCAAGCCCCTCATGTGCTGAGCTGCAGACTCAGCTGCCTTCTGTCTCCTCCTGCCCTCTCCATCCTTGGCAAGGCCCATTTTTTTACAGAATGCTCAAGGAAAGCGTTGAGAAATCAGCCAGAGATAAACCATTGTCATCCCAGAGCGGTTAATTACCATTATCTACGGTATCAGCCCAGAGCCTGTAATAAGCTCTGAACTTTTATCGCACTGAGGTGTCCTCTTACATCCAGGCTAATGCAGATTATAGGGCTGGGATGAATTTTCCCTCATGCTGGAACTGGCGGAGTGAATCACAGGGCAGGAGAGTTTCATCCCTCTGTGAGGCAACCAGTCGCCTGCCAACAAGAGCTGACAGTTCTCCGGTACAGGAGAAGCGCCAGGGAAGTGAAACCACATGTTTTCAAATAAGATGAGTAGCCAAAGGAAAGGACAGGAGACGTTTTGGGGAGCAAGATTAACTCTGTGGATCCTGGATGACTTCCCAGGGAGGTTGAGCAGGGAAGCCTGTGTTCTCCATCTGGGATGGCAGGTCCGTGTCTCAGGGGTGCTGCTTGTGGGTGCTTTCTGTGAGGTCCTGTCGCAGTCTGAGGTGCTGATGCAAGTCATCTGTATGTGGTAGATGGAGACCTTTCTTTTCAGTCTGAAGGTAACTAATTTAGGCAATGTCTTCCAGCAGTTTTTTCACGTGCATCTTTGCAAATGCCTGTTACTCATGTTCACATCCCCTCTTTCTCCCAAGTCAGTACAGAGTCTGTTTTTCTCTGACAGATCGAGGGAAGAGATGGGAGCGACCTGCTCCTACACCTCCATAGGAGAAATCTCCTGCTAGTGCTGTTTCTTTCAGGCAGAAATCAGGAGAAGATCAGAAGTGGGGGCTTCTCAGAGAGTCATACCTCAGAGCTAACCAGAGTGCAAGACAAATTCCCCATTGAAGGAGCTGTGGCATTGGAGATGAGTGTTGATATCCTCCGACAGCCTGGCTCTGACTCTTTTAATGCCATTACAGAGAAGCTGCAGCCTGTTATTTCCCAAATTCACCTCCTGTCTTTTCTTGCAGAGTTTCAAAATTGTCTTCAGTTACCTAGAAACCCGTGTAAGAAGATGTAAGTATTCTGGGTTAGAGCGAGGCAAGGTGTGCGGGCAGAAATCACAGAGCTCTTGCTGGGTCAACAGCTGATGTTGCAGATGAGCTTTGAAGAAAGCAGACAGGCTTTTGGGCACAGCAGGGCAGCAGAGGCATCCCAGGTGAGTATTTCACTGAATTAGAAGGGAATTTCTTACAGGTATCTTGTACAGACTCTTTATGTCTGTGTGCATATGCTACATCAAATGTCCTGGGAATGCTGCTCTCCTGGATTCTTGAGTAATTCAGATTTGTAAGTAAGTTAGGCCTGTAAGTAAGTTACTGTTGTGGGATAGTAAATCCTGTATGAATCCTTTGCTATATTGTTTAACTTTACTGATAACATAGGTTAAATCTGTTGGGTTTAAGTGCTGTTAAGTTTAAATGCTGCTTATTGAAGTACTGTTGTGCCTTTAGGATGTATTCCTTTTTATCCTTACCTTCTCCTATCCTTTTGTCTCCCCCTCCTCAGCCCAGCCTTCACAGAGATAATTTTGGGTTTATTTCCATTTGGATTAATTTACACTGGATTTTTTTGTTTGCTTTTTTTCTCCCCGTGTTTTAACCATCTAGTAAGTAATAGAGTGAACCTTGCCAACAAACTTGGTTGTGCTGTCACCTTTATATTAAATCTGTTTTTGCTGATACCTTTGCTGGTGATTCTCTAAACAGCCTTAAAACACTCACTGACAACACTCTTCCTCTCAGCCATTCCTTGTGCCTCTCCCCAGGCTGTCATGCTTCCAACAAAACGTTTGCAAGGTTTTCAGGCAGTGTGAAAACCTTCAGCCACCTCCCAGCACAGCACAGCGATGTGAACAAGTGCTTGTGGGCAGCCCAGTGCCAAGGCAGGCAGTGGGATAAAGCAGGGGCACTGGGAAAGGAAAACAGCTGTGGAACATCTGAGACAGGAGTGTGTTGGACACGGAGGGCTCCACACATGGTGGCAACCACAAGAGCTAGATGGCTGCTGCACTGTTTTTCTCTAAGATTTGTAATTAACGCTGCTTTGAGCTTCTCTTTTGCATTTCTGTGCTGAAAAATAAACAAAGCCCAGCCCATTCCCTGGTCCCTGGAGAGCTCTGTAATAGCTGCATGCAGCAGGGGCGTGAAGAAGCACCGGGTCTCGGGGATGTCAGCGTAGCTGTAGTTCATCTCACATCTAATGCTGAGTTCACTGGGAAGCAAATTTAGCCAGTTTTATGTTTAATCATAGTGCTTGCTACTTCTTTGAACGTCAGCATTTGGAATCAAGGATACACAGGAGCTTCAAGCTCAGGTATCCAGTGTGTGGGGTAAAGCGAACTGCTGCCGTGTTCCAGCAGCCAGGGCAGGTCTCCCACAGCTCTCTCTGCTCAGGTGTGATAGATGTGACTAACATCAAGCTTGACTGGGGAGCCTGCAGGGCTGGAAATCAATGTTTCCTCACTGCAGCTCGCACTCCAGCAGAGCTGCAGCAGCTGTGGCGTGTAAAACACACTGCATGGCGGGTTACCCACGTGTGACACAACCGTGGTGCCCCTTCATGGACAAAGAAGCTCAGACACGGGGCTGCCCTGAGGCAAAAATCTCCAGGAGCTCAGGAGAAGTTTTGTCTGACTAAAGACTGAGCTGAGACATCAGGATTTAACTCTTTTCTTCCCCCATCCCTTGCTAGATGAGTTTCAAATCCTCTGCAGGTTTTGTTGGGAAGCTCCTCGGAAGCTCCTTCTGTCCTCATCTGCAACACAGAAATTTCCCTTACAGGAAACCCAAAGCTTTATCATACCCATCTATCTACACAACAGCCCCAAACAGGAGTTGGCACCTCAGCCAGGTGCTCCTGTACTGACACAAGTCCCAAATGAAGAGCTGAAGGAGTTTGGGAACACCGCTTGTCCATAAGGCCCTCTGTGGATGATGCTATCAGTACTTTCCAAGTCCCTTTCCAAGGCTTTCCACCACAGTCGTGTTCCTCAGTGTGGTGCAGATTTACAGGCTGCTGGTTGGGACACCATTGTGGTTGAGCAAGCAAACATTTAAGCTTTAAAACACTCAGAGGTTTTGGGTCCAGTGGCTTGCTAGATGTTGGACACAGCAAGTGCAGGAACCACTTCAGAAACTGATATTAAACAACTTTATACACCCCTTGCTCTTCTGTTATAATTCAAACTCAGCAAAAGCCTTTGGAACTAAATAATAAAGTATGTTACAAAGTACATAATATGGTACAAAAAGGACTTTGGCCGGCAATAAAGTCTCAGGGCAAAACCACAGCTGGTCTGCAGAAGGAATACTTCTAGGTGAACTAGCCAAAAAACTGTAGGATGGTCCCCTTTCGCATCCAAATGCTTGGCTTTTCCTGCTGGAGAGCACAAAGGAGTGCTCCCAACCCCTCAGCTGCCCATGCAGAGAGATCCATGTCCAGCTGCCGGTTCAGCCCCAAAGGACACCGGCGAATGTTGCGTCGCATGAAGATGTAGGACAAATATTGTCAGAGCCTGGGTTTGCTGACTGGCTTAAGTAGGAGCGCCCGAGCCAGTCTATCAACCAGCACAACTAATCAGGCATTTTAAGAAGATGCAAATTAAGGCAAAGATAAACAGCAGGAGGTTTCTCCTTTGCTTTACACGTGCTGGATGCAGGAACTCTCTCCCATCTGCACATCCTCGTGGCTACGTGCTGCAGCCCCTTGTCAGCCTGGCAGGCTGTGCCCGCTCCTGCTGTGCCCAGTGGCCCGTGCTAAGGGAAACACGAGGTGTGCCAGCCCCTGGGAATGGCTTCTCTATGGATCTGGGCAACGTGGACACCTTATGCCTGCAGAGAAATGACCCCTGAAGGCACATCAGTGCCTCTTTAGTGACTCTGTCACAGGGGGCATGACCAGAGGTGCTTGCTGGGGGCAGCTGGGCATGGGGCAAGTGTCCTGTGTGCCACATCACTGATGGACACTTGTGGCCTGGCCCAGGTCCCACAAATAAGGGTTCTGGCAGGGAACCTGGGCTCTCCTCCTCTGGACTTTGTGTGTCCAAATTCACTCTGGACTTGGTGCTCTTGGTATCACCCACTCTGTTGTGACAGGGCAGAGAGTGCATGCATCTGCACACACACACCTATTAAAAAATCTGACTTTATTTATCTTGATTATACAGAGAAATGGACTGTTTTACATGTGATTTGCTGCAGCAGCAAAATTAGGTGAACAGTGAATCAAAAAGCAGCAATTTTTTTGTGCCAGCAGCGTTGCTCAGGCTCAGCATCCTTACCTGGGGGAGGCAATTACTGGAACAATCTCTTTCCCTGTTCTTCCTTTGTTCTTGTTCTTGCAGGGGCTGTAACTGTCTTTAATATCTCCTTGTTTTCTCTGCTGCAGTTTCACCGTACATGGGATGTTTTACATATTTTGCACAGATATTCTGTCTTTATTCTGTAGAAGCCCTTTCCCTGTACCCCAAGTTGCAGCACCTTGTCCACCAGCAGGAAAGTTCTCGGGGAGGGAAAATGCAGTTTGGCCAAGGTGCTGCTAAGCAGAGGTGCTGGTAGCACTCAGCACTTCCAGCCTCTACCTTGTGATGGAATATTTGTCATGGGTTTGGGGCTGCCTGTAGGCCAGAGCTCTGGGGAAGGCAGAAGGTTGTGGATGGTTATAGGGCTGGAGAACCAGTGTGCTGGCACAAAGCCATCTCACTCTGCCGCCCTGTGCTGGGAATAGCATGGAGCCATGCGCTAACGCCACCTTGAAGTGCTGCAGATGCTGTTTGACAATCAAATTTCAGTTCCATACAGTATCTGAGCAGGTAGCGAGCAGAAAAAGTTGTCTTATTGTCCTTCAGCGGGGTAACTGTTGACTCACAGTGCCCCCACATCAGTGGGTGCTGGCCTTGGGGACCCCTGCCCCATGCTCCTCTTGGATGGAGACCCAGCCTGCTGCAGGGCCGCTCCTGCACGAGCCAGCCCTCCATGTGCCTCAGTTTGCTGCTTGTGAAACTCCACAGTGTCTGCTGTACACCCACACGTTCTCAGCTGGGCTGAGTGGCTGCTAAGCATGCATGAAGCAGACATGAATTCCACAGCGGGGCTTTGCACCGGTCCCTGCAGCCTGTGCAGGTAAACCTTGAGCTGGTTTTGAGCGGGTGAGGTGAGGAGCTCCAAGCAGTGCAGGAAGAGCAGCCCAGGGTAGCCACAGAAATGGCTCTGCCTGTCAGTGGTGCTCAGCTGCAGCCCAAGAGCAGCGTGGTAGATCTGTGGATGTGTGGATGTGTGAGATGCACTGCCATAGCACAGCACGCTACAGCAGCTCTCGGCCAAACCTCCCTCCTCACCAGCTCCGTGGTGAGGAATTGTGCCTCAGTCCGGATGCTGTCATACTGACCCTCCTGAAATGCTGATCACAGCACCCTCAGCTTGTTTAATATCCGGGTGTCCTGAGTGCTGCAGGGTAATGGTTTTAAACTAAAAAAGGGTTGACTTACATTAGCTATAAAGAAAAAAGTTTTTTTACAATGAGGTTGGTGAAATACTGGCACGGGTTGCCCAGAGAAGTGGTGGATGCCCCATTCCCAGAAACATTCAAGGCCAGGTGAGATGGGGCTCTGAGCAGCCTGATCTAGTTGAAGATATCCCTGCTGGTTGCAGGGCGGTTGAATTTCATGGCGCTTAAATGGTCCCTCCAAACCCAAACCATTCTAATTCCGTGAACAAGGGCAAGGGACAGTATTAGAGTTTGACAGAGAGGTGAGGACAACTAAAGTGGTCACAAAGCAAGGCAGGGGCAGAGACCGTGCTGTGCTGCAGCGTGGGTGTCCCACACTCAGGCCAGCAGTGATGTCCGCAGGGCAGGGGTGTCCCCAGCCGCAGGGGACCCCTCCCGGGCTCTGCGCGCCGAGCTCCGGGAAGCGCCGCGCCCCGACGGGACGGACCGGGAGAGCGCTGCGGGAAGCCGGGAGCCGCCCGCCGGGCTGTGCCGTGCTGGGA
>VXBT01007391.1:70247-83342 GCA_013400235.1 Oriolus oriolus | reverse complement strand
GGGCTCGGCGGAGCCGCCGCTGGGCCGGAGCGGGGCTGCCGGCGGCGGTGAGTACGCGGCGGGGCCGGGGCGGCGGGGGGACACGGGCACCCCCCGGCCGGGCGCTGTGCCGGGCGGGACAGGGGCTGTGCCGGGGGACTGACACCCGCGGGTGCCGCCGGGGACGGCCGCCTCCGTAGAGGGGACGTGGGGTCAGGCATCGCCCCGAAGCCTGGCTGGGGGGAGACATGTGCTCTCCTCTGTCCGCACCTGCCTCGGGAGGCTGAGCACGCCGGAGTTCTTGGATGCTCTTCCGAAGCATCACTATTACTTTGCTTTGAATAGGGACCAAACCCTCACCGATAACTATCACAACAAAATAGCAAATTTGGATAAAGGCAGGAAGGGATCTCCCTAAAGACATGCTCACGCTTTGGTGCATCTCTCCCCGGCGCTCTTCTTCTGCGATTAAAGGTCTCCAGCCCCGCTTGGAAGGACGGTCTGTAAGTGCCGTGGAGGGACGGGTGTGGAGGTGGATTTCTGCTTGATGGCGGTGGGAGAGGTTCAAAACTCTTTTCTTTTCTCGTGTTGCTTGAAAAGAGCGTTTTTCTGAGTAATGCTTAGTAGACCCTATGAATCACCATCTGCATAACTTTATATGGGGGCTGCTATTCTCAGCATCTCACTGGAACTATGTAAACTATCAACATTCGTGTCTGTTTGTACATGCAACGTGCAAATCTATTCCCTAGAAAACTATTTCAGAGCAGGTCAAAGGAGGAGACAGGGCAGAACAAAATGTCAGCCTGGCCCGGAGCGTGGAGAAGGGTGTTTGGGAGCCGGCAGTTCCCGTGGTCGGATGGGCAGCCCCTCCGTGGAAACTTGTGCTGGGAATGCTCATGGGAAGGGAGAGCTGCCGTGCGGATGCTGAGTGCCCCGGGAGTGGAGCCGGGAGAGGCTCCGGGAGCAGGGACTCGGGTCCTGTCCCAACCTCGCCCCTCTCTCCCTGCCTCTGCTCCTTCCGACTCTTCTTCCAGCGGTTGGTGCGCTGAGAAAACACAGCGGGTCTTTCAGAGAGGCTCGGGAGAGCTGTGCCATCCCCAGAGGGGTCTCGGCAAGGGGACGGTGCGGGGGCAATGTCACCCAGCGGTGGCAATGTCACCCAGGGCGGCGGAGCTGCCCCCGCACAGGCGCTGCGGGAGCACGTGCGGGGAGGCTGCGGGAGCTTTCAGCGGCGCTCCCTGCGCCGCGCTCCATTTGTCAAGAGAGAAGAGTTTATTCTCTCGAGCTGTCAATCCATCACTTCCCAGAGGCTTCTCCACCTTCCCTCTGCCTCCCCCTCACTGCCAGCGCTCCCAGATGTGCTCGGTGCTGGAGGCTGCAATATTCCCCGTGCCCAGGCAGGGGAATCACAGCATCTCCTCAATCTGACCGGAGGATTCAGAGCATCTCCCAAACCTCACCAGTCTGACCCCAGAATGAGGAGAGTGTTGATTGCAGGAGTTGAACATTTCAACTCTTGGTGCTGGTTCAATCCAGGATTTCAGTTTGGAGTGATCTGACATTTCCATGCAGTAGGATTGAGAGCTTTGCTTTAGGGGTTTTTTTGGGTAATTTTTTTTTCTCTAAACAATACTGGCTGAAATTTTCCCATGAAAACGCCTTGCTTTCCAAAGGAGCTGCATTCACAGGTCAGTGGGGTCCTTGTGCTCTCCTGAGCATCTCCTGCTGCAAGGCAGTCTGAGTCCAGCTCTTCTGCTGTGTCCTGCCCACGTTCAGTGACGTTTTGGGGATGCTGATCCCTGACAGCATCTGATACCATCTCCAACAGCCCCTTCTTCATCTCAGCTCAGCCAAGCCCCTGCCATTCAGGAGGGAGCATCCAAACGTGCCCCCCATTCCGGAGGGAAGCTCTGCCTTTTCTCAGCCCAGGAACACGGCCTCCTTCCCAGCTGGTGACCGCAGCTGGTGACCACTGGCCACCACCAGCCTGGGCAGCAATTTGGGCTTGTGACCCTGAGACAAGTGCCGGAGCGAGCTCTTGGGGCTCCCAGTCCCGCAACTTTCCTAAATCCCACTCCTCATCGGATTCCTTCATTAAATGTCGATTAGATCAGATAGTGTTTCTTTCACTACAAGGTAGTTTGGCTTTCCATTCAGTGCGCCCATCTGATAAATAAGAGCTTGATCTTGAAATAACATAATTCCACCTGACCTTGATGACACCAAGTCCATGCTGGGCTTCTGCTCCCTGCCCAGCTCTGGCTCTGCACTTCCAGATCTCAGGGTGCAATTTAAGACCCCTGAGTAGGAGATGAGCCCTGCCTGGAGGAGCAGAGACCAGAGCCACCACATTATCCTCCTGTTACTGACCCACAGGCAGAGTGATGAAGGCAGAGGTGACAGCTGAGTGTGGGTCATCCATCTGTCCACCCACCTCTGCTTGAGCTCCTCCTCTGTCCTGGCCGTCCCTCGTGTGCAAGCTCACCATGAGAAACTTTCACAGAGGAGTCACCCAGGACTGTCTGGGGGTGTTGGTGCTTAATTCCCACATGGTCCAAAGCTTTCTGTCCACTGAGAAGTGGGAGCTGAACCTGTGTCTTCTTTCTGGGCAGCGAGCAGGGCCAGAGGGGACGTGGTGGGACCTCCCTGCCTCCCTGGTTAGTTGGGAGCTGGGGATGCACAAGCTGAGCAAGCAGAGGCTTGCTGTTTCCTGGAGAAAGTAACAGGGACTGAGATCAGAAACCAGTTCCCCGCTCCTCAAGTTTTCCATGACCAGGGTAGCATGGTTGCTCTCTGCATGTGACATTTAACTGAGAAGGGCCACCCAGCAGAAACGTGTGGCACTCCCTCGTCTGTTTGGTTGTCAAACCAACCCCGAACGCCCTGATAGCATGGGTGAAAGGGGTGGTAACACCTGTGGGATCAATCTTGCCAGGAACTTGAGAAGGTTTGCACTGGAGCTGACCCAAGGGAGCAAGGTTTTGTGTGCCAAACCTCATGTGGATGAAGATTGAGCAGATTTTTCCAATGTCATCCGTTCTGGAGGAGAAAACGGGCACACTGATAATTCGGAAGTGATGACATCTTAAATTTATGTCCCTCTCTCTGACCTCTTCCATAAGCCACGCTTTGAAAACCCAGGAAACCCAGCTGGCGTTCCTCCAAGTTTGGGAGGAAGTCTGGAATAAAACCCAGAGAGAAGAGCTATGGAAGCGCCTGGAGCTGGGGTGCCCATCCTGCCTTTGTGGGAGCGCCTTGTGGTTCCTTGAAAATCAGGATGTTTTTACGAGGCTGTTGGGAAGTTTATGGGTCCAACCTGGCACTGGCTTTGCTCTTCCCAAAGGCCTCTCATCTGAGATGGTGGAAATGCCCCTTCTGATGGTCAGTAATAATGGCTAAAGAGACTGCAGCCCCCGGAGAGGTCCTAACTCCGTCATTTCCTCCTCTGGCAGGTCTTCCACGAGCTTCTCCTGCTCAAACCTGGCCCCCCTTCTTGTCTTACAGGACGTGAGCTCTCTCATGCCTTGTCTCACTCTCCTCCCCTCCTAAAACCTCCTTCTGAAGGATGGCAGCCGCCTCTTTCCGCTACGGGCTGACCATCACGGGGGCCGTGCTGCTGGTGACGGGGACGCTGTGCTTTGCCTGGTGGAGTGACGGCGAGGTGGGCTCCGGCAGCGGGGCTCGCCTCCTGCCTCCCCGGGAAGCCGAGGCCGTCCCCAGCTCCTCCTCCTCCAGCGCCCTGCTCCGCTCCGTCAGCTTCTTCTGCTGCGGCATCGGCGGCATCCTCCTCATCTTCGGCCTCCTCTGGTCCGTCAAGGCCAACGCCAGGGTGGTGTCCCGGCGCTACCAGTACCACTTCCCCAGGGACCTGCAGTACTTCACGGCGGAGCCTCCGGAGAAATGGAACTGCAGGTGGGAGCCGCGTCCCTGCCGGTGCTTGGGTGGGCAGAGGTGGAGGGTGGGTCTGGCCGTCCCTGAGCCTAAACCTGCTCCCAGCCTTGCTCGCTGGTGAGCTCACAGGAGCAGCAACGCCGCTCAGCGCTGCCCTCCTGCTCCCCGAGCAGATGCTCCTGCTCATTAATGTCAGCCCGAGCCCCCGCGGTCCCTTCCGTGCCCACCCCCTCCCTGCCCACGCTGGCTGTGCCCGCGGCCGCCTCGGCTGCATCCAGCTCTCCTCGCCCTGCATCCAGCTCTCCTCGCCCTGCAGGGCCATCACGTGCCGAGGGACACATCTCCTCAGCAGGCCCAGCAAGCAGAAGAATACATTGGTTTTCTGGCAGAAGGTTTGGATGCGAGGGTGGGGAGGGGGTCACTCAGAGCTCCAGTCCTGGTCTCCCACGGCTGCAATGCTCTGTAAGGATGAGGGAGTTTATAACATCTTTAATGGAAGCAGAATCTTTCTTAAAAGGGAGTTAAATGAAAAAAAAAATAAGGAAAATAATCCTTGGAATGGCATCAAAATAGGAATGTAGGCAGAGGGTCCTTTATGAAGACGATTTTAGGGTGTAGAAAGACTCCTTGCCCGGCCCTGAACACCACTGCTGCTTTTTGGGTTCTCTGATTCTTCCAGTGTGAGCCTGAGATTTATTCCCACTTCTTGATTTAAAAGTTTTTTGATCAAAAGGGGTTTTTTTCCCAGAGACTGCTGTGGAAGCAGAGCCAGCCGGCCCTTCCCAGTGCTGCTTTATGGGGTCACAGCAAAGATCTTGGCTGCAGCATAAATTGGGCTCTGGGGAAAAGCAGCACTAAAAGAAACTCTTAACAACATTAAACTGTAAAAACTCAGTTGGAGTGGGAGGCACGTTCCTGGTTCTCCAGGGGTTTCAGTGCCTGTCTGGGTGTCTGTGAGACTGTGAGCTGGTCTGGGTGTCTGGGGGGAGGCTCCTTGTCCCAGGGAGGGACTTTGCTGTGCCCCTGTGGGGAATGTCCCCTTCCCTGAGCTCCCAGCTCCCGTGCTGGATGGGATGTGCACTGCTGGTGCTGCAGCAGCTCCTCCAGCCCCAGCAAAGCATCCTGTGCTGGGATAAATCCCCCTCCCTGCATTTCCAAGGCAGCATTCCTGTGCAAGCTGAGGCTGTTTGGCAAAATCCCTGGCACAGAAGCCCGGGCTGGTCTGTGTGGGACAGAGATCTGCCGAGTTCAGGATGGAGGCATCCCTGTGGAGCACGTGGCTTTTCCTTTGGACCAGCTGTGCCCTCCCATGCCCGCTGCCTCCCCAGCACACTGGGCTGGGTTTCCTCTGCAACGATGAGTTG
Organism: Oriolus oriolus; assembly: GCA_013400235.1. NCBI lineage: Eukaryota > Metazoa > Chordata > Aves > Passeriformes > Corvidae > Oriolus > Oriolus oriolus. The sequence continues at coordinate 78,105 of VXBT01007391.1, read as the reverse complement.
CTTTCACAGCCTCCCCAGCTTTGGGGCTGCAGCATTCCGTAGGGTGCCAAGCAGGGCCACGCGCAGGGCAAAGGTTGTCCGGAGGTTTTCCCTGTACACAAGCTGTGTTTGCTCAGCAAAGCTCTGCTGGAAGTGGCACCAGGCTTGGCCAGTGCTGGGAGGGCTCTGGCTGGCATGGGAGTGGAGTGTGACCACAGTGACCGGATTCTTGTGCCAAACTGCTCCCTCAGCTGTCGGCATCCTCTGTTCTCCGGGGGTGATTTAGGTGTTAGGCATGATGAGGACGCTCTTCTGCCCATGGGATCCTCTTGCAAGACCTCATGGATGGCTCTGCACCCTCCTGATGCCAGGAAGCAGCTGACATGGCCACCCCTTGACCCTGAGCGTGCAAAACCTGCCCATGGGCCATCCCCAGCACTTGTTAATCGTGCTCAAGGATGCTCCAGACAATGGGGTTGACAGGGTGTTGGGATGCTCCAGCTGATGGGGCACTGGGATGCTCCAGTCGATGGATTCTGGGATGCTCCAGTTGATGGGACACTTGGGTAGCTTTGGTTGACAGGGCACAGGGATGCTACAGTTGACAAGTGCTGGGATGCTCCAGCTGAGTGCTGGGATGCTCTGGGTGATGGGGCCTTGCCATGGTTGATGAGTGCAGGGATGCTCCAGCTGGGTGCTGGGATGCTGACGGTGTGCACTGCTGGGTTTCTCCCTCTCCCCTCGCAGCACCTGGGACGCCAGCGCCATCCCCACCTACGAAGAAGCCCTGACCTGCAGACCTGCCCACGGCGCCCCGGCCTATGTGCAGCCGCTGGGGAGGAAGGAGGAGGTCACGCCGCCCCTGTACCGCTACCTGGAGGAGGACGAGGGCTGGCAGGGCGGCCGCCGGCGCAGCTCCTCCGACAGCGCCTTGTTCCGCCCCAGCCCGTCGTGGCTGGACGCGCCGCACCCCGAGGAGCCGCAGGCGACGCCTCCCCCCAGCTACGAGAACATCAGCGTCCGGGGGGTCTGAGCTGCGGCAGCCCCGGCCGGGAATCTGCGGGTGGCTGCCCAGTCCCTCAGCTTCAAACTGAGCCTCTTCATTGCGGCCGTGAGAGGAGGGTGGGCGAGGAGCGGTGGGGAGGGCCGGCCGGGCTTTCCCGGCTGTCCGAGCGATGGGTCCGGCGCTGTTGGGATTGTGGGTCCTGCGGGCGATGTGCTCGGAGTGTCGGGGGTAACCGGCATGTTTGAAAGCTTTCGTATTTTTAATAAAACCACTGCTGGTTTCAGAGGCTCTGCATTCCGTGCTCTGGCCTGCCCTGGGGAGCTCCTGTCAGGCCGGAGGCTGCCCACTCAATAATAAAAGCTGCAGCGAAGAGTGAGGAATCCGACCAGAGAAAGCGCAGCTCCGTCTGCACCATTCGCTTCTCTGCCTTTGCAGTGCCCCTTCCAGCCCTGTCTCCATCCCTTCCACCTTGCTTCCCTAAATCCTGACTTCCCACGCCTGGCTTCACGTGGTGTTGGAGATGCTCAGCGGGGCGTGCCTGTGGTCGGAGCATCCAAGCGCACTTGGCAGTTCAGGCAGCCTCCTACAAAAGCCACCCCGAGCGGCACAGCCCCCTCCCTGCCCGCCCTCCACGCGTGGGTGTGCCGCCTTGCCCGGAGCAGAGGCCAGCTGTGGCAGGGGCTGCTGCCAGTTCCTGCATCCCACCACAATAAAGGGCTGCCCCAGACCCGCTGCGCCCTTGCGGGGCTGCACAGGGGCTGAGGAGCCACGGCCACGTCAAACGTACTGTTCATAATATAATTATTTGTCATAAGCCAGGTGTGTCCAGGGAATCGAATGAGGGAATAAATCCAGAGAATAAAACAAACACTGTCTGGCTGTCGGATGTGTGGTGGGACGGAGACACCTTTGAACACCCCAGCTCCAACTTAAGTGAACACAGGGCACAGGGATACTCTGTCTTCACTGCTCCTGGGTGGACCAACCTCAGTCTGCCCTTTTCTGTCTTTAGTCCCCCCTTCACAGCCCACTTGCTGCCCAGTGAGGCAGCCTTAGCTCTCGGCCAAAGCAAGGCAGGGTCTGTTCCAAGCCCACTGGCCTCCAAAAAGACCCCGGAGCCCTCTCTCTTTTCCTGTTGCAGTCCCGCAGCCCTCGGGAGCATGCTGGGCCCTGGCATCCCCCTTCTCTGGGGCTCTGCCAGCTCTCATTTGTGACCAAACCCAGCTCCAGTGCCCAGGGCTGGGAAAATCCCCACAGGACCAGCTGGTCTCCAGGTCCCCACCTTTGCAGCCGTGCTGCCCTCTCCCTCCCTGTCCCTTCCCCGGGCGTGGGGTCCGGCTGAGCGTGCCTGCAGGGAAGGTTACCCGGACACGTGCCAGGCGGCTCCACTGGAGTGTGAACGGCGGGTCAGTGTTTGCATTCATTACAAACCCATTAAAAACTGGCTGGCTCAGCCCTGGGCAGGACCAGCTCAACGTGCAGCTGATCCTCAGCTCCTGGCAGCCTCCGGAGAGAGAAACCACTCCTTGCCTCACCCTGCAGGTGTGCTCAGCAAGCAGCAGCCGCGGGTGGACGGGCTTCCAGGCATCTCTCCTCCTGCCTCTCCCCCCCGGAGCCCATGGCAGAGGAGAAGACCTTCCGCTACGGGTTCATCATCTTGGGTTTCTTCCTGGTGATGACGGGGATGTTCATCATGAGTGTGGAAAAGCCCCACATCTACATCACCTTCTGCGTCCTGGGTGTCCTGCTCGTAGCCGTGGGCATCACCTGGAGCATGTGCCAGTGCTACCCAAAGGTAGGATCCATCCTGCTGCTGAGCACTTTGGGGGCTCAGCTGGGTTTGGGGGTCTTTGGCTGCTGCCAAAGGATGTGTAGCCTCAGGCTGTGCCTCAGCTTCCCCAGGGGAAGCCAGCTGCAGCAGTCTGGAGGGGGAATTGCTGGTTTGGGAGGCTTGTGCCCTGCTGATGCCTGCAGGGTGTGGCCCCTCTCCTCCACCCCCTGCACAGCCCCTGAGACTGGGCTTTGCTCTCAAACAGGCAGCAGGGAATAATCCCAAGAAGGCAAACTTGTGTTCATCTCTCCCATGCTGCCCTTTCCTTGGGGTCCGGGGCTAGGCAGGCTCCCAGGACTTCCAAGAAGGGACTGTCGTGGCTGTGGAGGTCGGGGGGTCCCGGCCCCTCCTGAGCCCAGCCCTCACCTGCCAGTCTCCTTGGCAGAGGGCACTGCCGGCACGGAGGGCAGCCACGCGTCCCTGCCCTGGGAAACACGTCTGGCAGAGAAGCGTTTTTTTCCAAGGGGCGGGCGTCTGTAGGACTGATCTGGGCGCTGCTGGATGGCCCATCAACAACTTGGCTGCTCTCCAAAATGTGGGGGAGCGACCTCAGGGCCTGGGAGCAGCTGGGACCTCTGAAAGCGGCTGTGTTCTCTGGGACTGGGGTGAAGCAGAAACCAGCTCCCCTCAAGGCTGAGCCTGGTCATGGCTGGGAGGGAGATGTGGCTTTGCCACTGTGCTCGAGGCTCAAGGATGGGACACCCTCGGTGCTGTCCCTGACCACTGACCTCCCGTGTGGGCCCTGGGGACATGTGTGACTCCACTGGGAAGAAGGTGCTGAGAGCAGGGCTGGGCTGGATTCACTCAGGGCTGTGCTGGGTTCATTCATCCCTTACTGATTTCCCTCAAAAAAGCCATTTCCGAGCAAAACAAATATGGAAGGAAAAGACCCTAAACCCAGCTGAAGGGACACTCCAGCCCTTTTCCCGCTGTGAGGGCAGAGGGTCCCCGTGATGGCCAGCGCAGGCCCTGGGCTCTGCCTCTCTTTTCCCCCCAGATAACGTTCATCCCCGCGGACCTCGAGGCCGAGCGGTTCCTGGAGCACAAACCCACGGTGCTGCCGCAGAAGGACACCCGGTGGGTCCCACAGCGGGGGGGAGCGTGCGCCCCGAGGGCAGGGGCTGAGGCTGGGGACGGCTGCACCGATTGCAGCACAAAATGCCGAGCAGGGATCAGGGTGGGAGAGGCAAGGGCTGCCTGAGCCCCGCCAGGGCTGAGCTTGAGTGATGCTGGGGGATGCAGAGCATCCAGTGACGTTCCTGCAGGCACCCCCTGGCTCTGCTGCTGGTGTGGGCAGTGATGTGGCCTTGGTGGCCTCTAAAGCCGCTCCCTCAGGTGATGGATGCCTGTGCCTGAGCATCTCCCAGCTTCGTGGGGTCCAGGTCTGCTCAGCACCCTGTTATCCCTTTGCCTGCAGCTTGATTGCCCCGTGCCCCAGCCAAGAGGCCACCAGCACGTACGAGAAGAGCCTGCCATCCTACGAGCAGGTCCAGAGGCAGGCGGTCAGCTCGGCTCCGCTCCCACCTGTGGCCCAGCCCAGATCCCGCAGCTGCTCCCAGTCGGCCGTGCAGGCCAAAGCAGAGATCCACCGGGAGCTGGGGGGTGCTGGAGACCCCCTCCGAGGGCTTGGACCTTGGCTGGAAACAGCAGCAGGCAGCTGGTATGTGATGCCTGTGGGGTTGGGGTGGCACTGGGGGGATGTGGGGTGAAAAGGGAGGGGCAGACCCCCCCCCTTTGGGGGGAGGGAGATGAGGCCAGAGTGGTCTTTGCTGCTCTCACAGCACTGAGCCCCCAGACCCTTGGCCTCACTGGAGATGTCTCAACCCACGAGGAGTCTCTGAACCAAATTATTTCCCAGGAGGAAATTTAGATGGCCTCTGGCTGTAATTGGCACTTTGATATTTGCATTTTGCTTTTATTTCATTTTATCAATATAAACAGAATCACTCACCAGAATAACCGCAACGCTCCTGGTCAGACTTTGGTAGAAATGAGATGCCCAGTACGTGACCTGCAAACCAGGTGCCACACGTGGTGCCCAAGCATTGGTTTGGGAGGTCCCAGAAGGCTCTGCAGGTGACAGGGATCACTGTGCAGGCTCGGGGCATAGGATTGGGCACCTGCCAAAATGTAGCTACAGCTGGGATGGGTGCCCTGCTTTCCCCTCGGGGTGCAGGAAATCCAAGGAATTCAGGAAACACTTCATCCCAAGGGCAGCAGGAACCTGGCGAGCAGGTGACCCCATAAAGGCAGGCACCAGGGGCTGGGATAGGGGCCCTCCAGCCATCCAGCAAGGGGACTGGTGATGCCGGGATGCTGCCTGAGCAGCGCTCCAGCAGCCTCCAGCTCCAGGGGTGAACCGGAGCTCCTGCCCAGCCACGTTTGGTGTAACCCTGTCCCGCAGCCCCGCCCGGCCGGCCCCGGGGGACGCCCCGCTGGCATCCCTGCTGGAGGAGATGGACACGCCATCGCTGGAGGGCAGCCCCACGCCGCAGAGCCGGACCCTGCCCTCCGCCGCCCGCTCCGGCCGCAGCCCGAGCAGCTCCCCGGCGGGGGGAGAGCACCCCGGATCCCCCCGGAAAGGCCCTGGGGAGCAGGATGACCTCTACTACGGGCTCCAGGAGGAGCCGGCTGCTCTGCTCAAGGACAGCGACCGCCTTTTTGAGCCTGAAAACTGATTTCCCGGACGGAATGGCCACTTGGCATGGACTCCTCTCATGGAGGGGACACGCAGGTCGCAGCCTGGAGGAAAGGGGGCTGTCCCCGAAAGCGCAGTGGCCCCGAGCTCCTGCCTGTCCCTGTGCCATTCTGCACCCTTTGTGCACACCCAGCCACTCAGGAGACTCTTATTCCCCCAAAAGCCAACGGGGAAAGTACCAACGGGGTACTGCCACCTCCTAATTCCACAGCATATGGACAAGGCCCCCTATTCTGGAGCCCTTTAGGTGGGCACAGAGGAGCTGGGCTGGGCAGGATCTGGGCTAAATCCCATTCTTGGGGAGGGAGAGGATTGCCTGTGCTGCTTGGAACAGGATCAGGTTTAGGTAGGTAAAGGTGTGCTCGGTGCAGGTGGGTTCTGTGAGGCAGGGATGTCTTCAATATCTTTTTCCCACTTATCCAAGCTCTGATGAAATTAAAATTAGATCCTGAGTCTCCTGCAGCAGGCAGCCTTCATATCTCCAGGTTGGGAGAGGGGTGATGGAGGTGACAGGCTGTGCTGTCCCCTGTCTCCTGCACAAGGACCAGCTTCCACCACCCTTGGGGGCAGAGGGGGGAGGACTCAGCTGAGCCAAAACCCCGGTGATGCCACTTGAGGTGGTGGCTTTGGACACTCTGCTGGGTCGGTGCCAACAGCTGCAGCTGGGTTTGCACGCTGTCACCCACTGTCCCCAAACTTTCTGTGAGTAACAAATGTTTGTTCCACACCACATGGGTGGATCTCAGCCTGGTTTGTCACCACCACGGGGACAGCACAGGGGCTCTCCACAGCCTGTCTGCAGCACACAGAGATGGCAGCACAGGTGGGAGCCACAACCTTTGGCTGCTCGGGACTGTGGGCGTCTGCGAGGCTGAGCCTCCCCAGGGCAGCTGGGTCTGGGTCAAAGCATCAGCGGGTCCAACAGCACGGGGATGCTGAGTGCCTTGCTCTGTTTTTGAAAAGCTGGGCTGGGTGCTGCCTGTGCCTGGCATGGTCCCAGGAGGCTTGGGAGCACATGTCTGCTGGCGGAGGAGCGCTTCAGCAAATTCCGTAGAATCACAGAACTGAGCTGGAAGGGAGCTTGAAAATCCTGCAGTTCCAACCCCCCAAGCCCAGAAGTGGGGGAAAGCTGTCCTCCAACACCTGAGGGGGATGGAGCACGAGAGCCCTGGAAGGATGTTCCTGTGCTCCCTGTGCCCCCCAGGGAGTGCTGTGCTGGTACAGTGCAGGATGTGCAAGAAAAGGCTGCACCTGAGGTCTCACAGCCCTGTGACACCCATGCTGCTATTCCTGCACCCCTCACTCACCTTGGTGTCACCAAAGCAGCCAGGGAGAAGGTCAGGGAGCACCTACGCACTCGAGGTGTTTATGGCCAACAGGAGGGTGGGGAATGAAGGCTCCAGTGTTGGCTAAACATTGCCACAGGGTTGCGAGAGGCTCTCCAGGAGAAAGCATTGCCAGATTGATTACACATGCTCCTGCCTGTCCTTCCCGGTGCAGGGCAGAGTGGTGGCTCTGGGAATGCTGTTCAGATAGGGCCATATCTCACCGAGTTTCAGAGAGTGCCCAGGGCAGGATGTCACTCTGTGTCACTGCTCCTGTGGAGTGTGGGAATCTGGTAGAGACCCAAAAGTTTTCATCTATAGAACCACAGAATGTTTGGGCTGGAAGGGACCTTAAAGATAGTCTTGTTCTAAGCCCCCTGCCATGGGCAGGGACACTTTCCACTAGACCAGGTTGCTCCAAGCCCTGTCCTACCTGGCCTGGAATGTTTCCAAGGATGGGACATCCACAGCGTCCCTGGGCAGTCTGTGCCAGGGCTTCACACTCCAAAGTCTCTCTCAGCTCTCCTGTAGTCTCTGGACTGGAAGGGGCTCTAAGGTCTCTCTGGAGCCCTCTCTTCTCCAGGCTGAACACTCTCCCAGCCTTTCCTCACAGAAGAGGCTCCTACCTCATGGCTTGGCACTCCCTCCGACTTTCAGCAAAAGAAATATGTTTTTCAGAAGCATTTCTCCAGGCAGGGGCCGGGGAGGGGGCTGACGCGGGGCCTCCACCCTCTCCCCCACGGAACCCTTCGCGTAGCTGGATGTGCATCCCCCCATCCCCGGCACAGCATCCTTGAGCCGGAGGACTCGGCTCCCGCGGCGGCCGAGGTTAAACATTGCGGGAATCGGGACATTCCTGCATGGCATTAAGCACAGCGGGCAGCTCTGGCTCGGCTTGTGCGGGGGGAAGGGGGGACCCCGCGGCTGGGGGCAGAGGGACGGGGAAGGGCTGGCAGTGCCACCCCCGAGGGACGGGGAAGGGGCTGGCAGGGTCACCCCCGAGGGGCGGGGAAAGGCTG
>VXBT01007391.1:0-67586 GCA_013400235.1 Oriolus oriolus | reverse complement strand
CCCCGCGGGACCCGCTGCTTTCCATCGCGCCGCCAAGGTGAGGAGCGTGGGGTGGGGGGACAGCCACGCTCCTATGTGTGTCCCCCGAATCCCAGCCCGGTGCTCGTGTCCCCGCAGGCGTCGTGGCGGCTGCCCGGGCGCTACGTGGTGATGCTGCGGGCGGGCAGCGAGGCCGAGGTGCGAGGCACGGCCCGGCGGCTGCAGGCCCGGGCGGCTCGGCGGGGACACCGGGCAGAGCTGCTGCACGTCTTCCACCTCCTGCCCGCCTTCCTGGTGAGGATGAGCAGCGACGTCCTGGACGCGGTACGTGGAGCAGGGTCGTGGCAGGGGACGGCAGCTGCGGTAGGCACTGGGGGGTGGGGGGAGGGTGGCAGCCCCAGCCTTGGGGGGAAACCGGAGCTTTGTGTCCTTCCCGCAGGCGCTGAAGCTGCCGCACGTGAAGTACATCGAGGAGGATGCCTATGTCTTTGCCCAGAGCATTCCCTGGAACCTGGGCAGGATCATGCCGCCACAGCCCAGCTCAGGCGCCTACAGCCCTCCCAGTAAGCGCTGGGGTGTTGAGAGGGGCGACTCTTTGAGGAAGAGTCAGGTCCCCTCCCCTTTACTTGAGGGATAGGAATATTCCTCTGCCCCGTGGTGCTACGGGTCTGGAGCTGCATTTTGGGAGCATCCCAGATGGCCTGTGCTGGCTGTGATGGTGGTTGCCTTTCCCTCGGGCTGCACCCCTGGCAGATAAAGGTGACCTGGTGGAGATTTACCTGCTGGACACCAGCGTGCAGAGCACCCACCGGGAGATCGAGGGCAGGGTGACTGTGACTGGCTTTGAGAGCATCCCCGAGGAGGATGGCACCCGCTTCCACAGGCAGGTGAGCTCCGAGGTGCCACATGCTGCATCCTGGCTAGAGCACCCCCCTGCATCCATGATACCCTGGCCAGGCTGGTGGGGTTTTCCTGGACAAGGGAGACAACATGCTGGGCAGGACGGGCAACAGGAACTGTGGTCCTGGGGGATATTGGGACCCTCAAGGTGGTCTATTTGGAGATATGGCTGAGTGGGGCAGGGCTTCTTTCTAGGACAGTGTTCTAGGGTGGCACGGGTGTGTGTCAGGCAAGAGGCAATCACGGTGGAAAGGGGTGGGAAGGATGTCGTGGGATTGCAACCGGGCTTTGGTGCAATGGACTGGGGCATGAAACTGCGGTGCCTGTGCCAGGCCAGCAAGTGTGACAGCCACGGCACGCACGTGGCCGGGGTGCTGAGCGGGCGCGACGCCGGGGTGGCCACGGGCGCCAGCATCCGCAGCCTCCGCGTGCTGAACTGCCAGGGGAAGGGCACCGTCAGCGGGACCCTCATGGGTGAGTGACCCCATGTCCCGGAGAGGAGCGGGATCCCTCCCGGAGCCTCCTGTCATAGCGTCTTGTCCTTCCCAGCCCTGGAGTTCATCCAGAGGACGCTGGAGGCTCAGCCCTACGCGCCGCTGGTGGTGGTGCTGCCCTTGGCGGGCGCGCACAGCCCCGCGCTGAACGCGGGCTGCCGGCGGACGGCGCGCATGGGAGCCGTGCTGGTGGCGGCTGCCGGCAACTACAAGGACGATGCCTGCCTGTACTCGCCTGCGTCCGAGCCGGAGGTACGGGCTGTGGGGGTCCCCTGAGGCTTGGGTGCCACCTCACCCCGCCAGCCCCGGGTCAGCCGCGTGGGCCGGGGCCGGGCGTGCCATCCCGCCCGTGCTCCCTGTCACCGGCAGGGCATCACGGTCGGGGCTACCGACCGCGAGGACCAACCTGCCTCCATCGGCACCCTGGGCACCAACTTCGGCCGCTGCGTGGACCTGTTTGCGCCGGGGGACGACATCATCGGCGCCTCCAGCGACTGCAGCACGTGTTTCACAGCGCAGAGCGGGACCTCGCAGGCGGCCGCGCATGTGGCAGGCGAGCTGCGCTTTGAGGGGCAGGGAGGGCTGGCCCTCCACTTGCTGGTGCTGGCACAGGGCTTCGGGCACGCCTGAACTGGGGGCATTTTTGTGTGCCACGATGCATGGGTTTGGTCCGTCTCACTCGGGTGCTGCAGCCCGCACAGCGCTTCTGCACCCCGTGCTGTGGGCGATGGGCGGCAGAGATGCCTCCTCCCGCGTCCCTCGAGTTGTGCTGCCCATGGGAGCGGTGTGGAGGTGGCTATGTCCCCGCTGGATCTCACTGCAGCCTCCCGGGCTCTTGCAGGCATCGCTGCCGTGCTGCTCAGCGCCGAGCCCCAGCTGAGCCTCGCCGAGCTCCGGCAGCGCCTCCTGCGCTTCTCCTCCAAGAACGCCATGGACACAGCGCGGTTCCCGGAGGAGCAGCGGCTCCAGACACCCAACAACGTGGCTGGGCTGCCCGCCCGGCTGGGAGACGGTGAGGACCTCGCTGCCTGCTCGGCCGAGCTCTGTCCTTGGCAGGAAAGCAGTGCCGAGGTGAAAGCGCGGTGTGTGGGCAGAGAGTGTCCCCCGAGCCGTGCCGGGGACGGCTGAGCCTGGGTGCAGCCGCTTGCATGGATGGGGGGCGATGGAGGCTGGTCGGTGCCGTGGGCGCTGGGTGACACTGGGTGACACTGTGTGTGACACTGTGTGTGACACTGTGGGTGTCACTGTGGGTGTCACTGTGGGTGTCCCCCGCCGCTGACGCCCCGGCCCGGTTGCAGACGAGCAGCTGCTCTGCCGCTCGGTGTGGTCGGCGCGCTCGGGGCTCGCCCGGCACGCCACGGCCGTGGCTCGCTGCGCCAGCACCGAGGAGATGCTCGGCTGCTCCAGCTTCTCCCGCAGCGGCAGCCGGCTGGGGGAGCGCATGGAGGTGAGCAGAGCGTGCGGAGGCGGAGGTGCTGCCCCTGGAGCGCCCGCTGGCCTCGGAGGGGGTGTCCCCAGCCCCTCGAGCTCCCCGGTGACGCTGTGCTGCCCCATCCCCAGGACAAGGACGGGCAGAAGCAGTGCGTGGCCCACGGCGCTCTCCGGGGCCAGGGGGTTTATGCCATCGCCAGGTGCTGCACGTGGCCCAGGGCTGAGTGCCGGATCCACCCCAGCTCCCCGGCGGCCGAGGGGGCCGAGTGCTCCCCACGGGACCTTGTGCTGACTGGTAACACCCAACACACCGGGTTACAGACCTCTGAGCCTGATGAACAAGCCTTTCTTCCAGAAAAACTCAGGGGTCTGGGGGTAAAAGGGTGGGTGTGAGTGCTGGGGTGGCAGGGAAGGGGTACATGTGCTGTGTGCATGGAGGGGGGAAGGTTCAGGAGTCTCTTGGGACATCCCTTGGCACCAGTGTGTGCACTGGGATGCTGCCATGGCCACCCCGTGCCAATATCTCCTCTCCCCCGGGCAGGGTGCAGTTTCCACTCCCCATCCGTGGTGCTGGGTGCTGGTGGCAGGCCCGTGGTGGGGCTGGGGAGGGGGCCCAGCCGCTGTGCCAGCAGGACAGAGGCGATGGCACACGCCTTGTGCTGCCCCGCTGCCAGCCTTGAGTGCCGGCTGAAGGAGCACACGGCCCTGGAATCCCAGGAGAAGGTAGGGACAGGCTGTGCTCCTCCCCTGTGGTGCTGTCCTTGTCTCTGCCTGTCTCTCTGCCACCCTGATGGGTTTTGGGTTGGCTTTGTAGCTGTCCCAGCCCCAGCCTTCACCGGTGTCCCCGCCTGTAATGGGACTCGCCATCCAGGCTGGGTGACACCAGCCACATCACCCTGACCTGTGGGGACATCAGGGATGGGCAGGCCCCTGGACCGACCCACGGACAATGACCTGTCCTGCCCATTAGGTGACGGTGTCCTGTGACGATGGCTGGACGCTGACGGGCTGTAACGCCCTTTCCCTGAGCCCTGGCTCCATGGGAGCCTACGCCGTGGGCAATTCCTGCGTGGCAGCCGCTGTCCCTGGCAGCAGCTCGGCCGTGGCCATCGCCATTTGCTGCCGGGGCCGGCAGTAGGGACGGGCTGAGCCGGGCAGGAGGTTCCCGTGGCACAGTGGGGATGGATGCTTTGCTGGACCAGTGTGTCCCCGGCTCGGTGCCTTTCCACGCCCTGAAATGTGGCTGGTGATGACCTCCACGCCTGGGCGGCCGTGCTGGGGGGGATGAACTCGTCTCCCCCTCACACACAGCAGAGTCAGGATCCAGGGCCATCATCAAGAGCTCTCCAAGCACCCCCATGCAGCTGGAGCCTTGTCCCATCGCTGGAGTCATCCCAGAATCCTTTCCCTGCCATGCACTGGCTCTTCCTATAAACACCTCGACAGTGCAAGCCGTGGTGGTGTCACCCAGCGTAGGGCAAATCCACCACCTTTTTAAAGAAAAAAGTATTGTGGATTGCTCCTTCCTTTCCTGGTTAGTTGCTCATTAGTTGCCAGCTAATGCTGCTTAGCACCTGGAAAATCCTAGTTTAGCCATTTTTGGGCAGTTTTATAATTGCCTAATCGTATTCCTAGGAGACTTCTTTCCTTTCGAGTCAAGTGTAAGGGCTGTAGTTTAAACAGTCTGCTTGGTTAATTAGATTTTTATCTGCATTGCTACAGTCAGCTACTGCTTTGTTAGTGCTTTTTTTGTTGTTAAGGCAAAGTTAATGATCTGCTGGTGTCGTGTTAACAGTTTCAGGTCTTCCCAAGACACATAGAACTGTAGGAGGCTGTAATTCCTCAAAAAAAAAATAGAATGAAGATAAAGCTTTCATAGCACCTTAGTTTTTACATTTGTACCTTAAATATTTATTTGTAATTTTATAAATAAGCATTTTATAACTGTCTTTTTAAAATAAAATCCATAGACCTGTGCTCTTGTGGTCCATTGTGTGGTTTCATAGACATCCCCCTGGGGAACTGGCCTGGAAGAGGGAAGGGGGACCCATCCAGCAGCGATGCTGCTCTTCCAAAGAGCTCTGCTTTGTTAGCAAGCAGCCACAGGCCCCCAGTTTGGATCTGATCCCTGTCTGGGGTCCAGGGTGCCCCTGGATGACCACTGGCACCTTTGGAGGTCGGCACAGACAGCACAAGCACCCTTGCCCGCGGCTGGGTTGTGCTCCGGGACTGTGCTGTCCACACACGTGCAAGACCAGAAGTTTGTTTTAACAACAGTGGTGCAGGGCAAGAGCTCCCAGTTACGGAAACAAACATCATCCAGCTTCGGGGAATGTGCCCTTGAACTGGTGCTGCTGTTGTTCCTTCGCTTGGGAAGCGCTGGAGCCCCAGGAAGGAGACAAAGCTTGGCTCAGAGAGATGCCGACAGCAGGGAAAGGCTGAGAAGCACCAGAAGCCACCAAAGCTGGGTCTCGGTTTTCTCTCAGTGTTTAGCAGCCTCCTGGTACTACAACATATAATTTTTGTGGTGTTATCTGAGGATAGATGAAAAAAAAATACAGCTTGATACTACCACAAGCAGCAGGTGAACCTGTCAGACTTGGCTGGGCTGGGTGTTTTTCCCCACCCAAAAGCCCCGTGCAGCTCTGTTACTCCAGCTTTAATAGGCAAGAGAAGACAAACCTAGCGCAAAGCACCACTTTGAAAGGTTGAAACTAATTCTAACTTGTTAACTAAAGCTGGCAGAAGCCCAACCCTAATCGAAACATGTAATTATATAATGTGGACATAATTACAGCCCATAATTTCATCAGCTGGAACCTGAATTTTGCACAAAGAGGCAGAAAAGAAAAAGGGATGTCAGCCTGAGAGCTCCTGGACAGCTCTGACACCGAGGGTGATTTTTCAGCAGACTCCTTGGGCTGTCACCTCTCAAAACACACATCAGGATTTCAGCTCTGCTGACTTCCCAGCGAGAGGGGAGGATCCAGCACAAGGTGTGAGCATGTTCCACGCCTGATAAGCCAGACAGAGCTTCCCCAGCTCAGTTCAAGCCTTCATAAGCCTGGTGGAGGGAAACAATATTAAAAGATTAGCCCTTGCTTTGTGCCTTGTACGTGGGTAGATGGAAAAGCCTCTCACATTCAGGAGAGCAGGGCTGATCCCAGGGACACTGAGCCCAGTCCTGGCAGCAGTTTGCAGTGCCCAGTCCATGCTCCCAGGACCACCTGTGGAGAGCAGGGGCTGGAAAAGTGGAAGTCCTCATCCTTAGAGCAGGGGACAGAGGCAGAGTGGGGATGGCAGCCCTGGCTGTAGCTCCTGGTTCCCAAATGAGTGAGCAGGGGAACACCAGCTCCGCGTGCACCTCTCTGCCCCTTGCCCCTGTGGGAGGCAGGATGAATTCACACCCAGGTCGCCCACAAATCTTGGATCTGACACACAAAATCCGCTCTAATCCGCCACTGTGAGCAGGGCCAGGGTAAATCACCCTGCCGAGGTCAGGAGGAGCTGCACAGACACAGATGTGACAGAGTCCCAGCACACGCTGTGGCATAAGGATATACAGCAGGGCAGCTCCAGGGCCACTCAACCGCTTCCATTTACCCTGGACAGGAGCCAAAACGGCAATCAGGGCACCCTGGAGGAGCTCAGCATCTGCAGGGCTGGCCCAAGGAGGTTCAGGATAAGAGGATCAACAAGACAAGAGCGTAGCAGCGTGTGCACAGTGTAAAGATTACACTAGTTTTCTGTGAAAGGAATAACTTTATTCCATTGACCAGGAATCCCAAGACTGTTCATCAAGACTGCCTATTTTTCCAGTGCCAAATGTCTACGCATTAATCGGACAATATCTCCCCGAGTGCTCACAGGCAGGCTGTGGCCGCTCCTCACTGAACATTTTTTAAGCTGTATAAAAACATTTTCATCCAAAAAGATTGGCAGTAAAAATTACAACATATAAATGCATCACAATTTACACAAAAACTAGGGTTTTTTTTCTTTTTTTTTTTTTTGTTGAACTCTATTTTCCAAAAAATAATCTTCAGCAGGTTCAAATGACAGCAGCTGGAAACAAAAAATAAGTGACCAAGTATCATCTTATTGCAAATGATAACCACTGACTTTGTACAAGCGTGAGAGCAGAACCGTGAAAAAGTTTGTATTGGTTTCAAGCACACAGTGGTGATGAGCCATCCTGATGCAATTCCCACCAATGCTTCCCTGGGCCTGTGGCTATCGAGGATGTTGTTTCCATAGGAAATAACAGGAACCTGAAGTGACAAGTGGTGCCAACCCCCAGGAACACGACCAGCTTCTCCCACCACCATCACCGCTGGGAAGGTTCGTGACCCGTTACCAAAGGATTTGGGGGGTGTCCGTAAGAAATGATTTATTCAAAATTAATTTAAAACATCACATTTAAAATGTCCCAGCACGTCATCAGAAACATTTATAAAATGCTAACTCCGCCGTGTGTCTGTGAAGACATCGCTTGGGAAAGGAAAAGTGAGAGAATTCACTACGGTGCCCCCCTGCCCCTGCAATCCGTGACGCCGGCTCTCCTACCCCACAATAAGTTATAAAGCTGTACAGCTGACATCACATCTCGTGGTTACTTCCAACAGTGAAATGACTGGTTACTTTCAATATTAGTGCACAACAGTGAAAAGCTGTCTGCTGCTCCGTGTTTTGGCAGCAGCGTGTGAAAAGAAACAAAAAAAGGCACTTTTTGGCTGGTTGTGCCTTTAACTTGGCAAATTTGTCTATTCTGGAGGTACCCAGGCACTCCTTATGATGTCCCCCGTTTCTGTGCATGTTTGTTTATATAATTTTTTTAAAGTAAGGCAGAATCCATAAATAAAGGCAAAAAGCAGCGCAGAAAATGTGACAAACACAAAATGTACAAAAGATGAAGTTAGTTGGCACAAAAGAAGCTTGAATCCAGAGCCAGAAATCACTGAACTGCACTTGACATAGAAAACAAAAACTGTGCTCAAATCATCCCAACTGGTTTCCAGTTATTTGTGAGCAAATTAAAAGAGCTGTGATATTTTAAACGTTGCCTGGTCAAGTGAAAATACAAACAAAGCCAATTCTTTCTTTCCCCATGTTAAAATTGCCGTAAAATCTGCACAACAGTGTTCCCAGCTCACTCAAGGAATTATTCATCGTATACAACCAATACCAACTTTCTCAGTAATTTCAAAGCATAAGCAAGTGATTGCAGATCCATGACTGAGACTACATTTTATTCAATATGTCTCCAAAGGTTAAAAAAATTTAATGAGTAAAACTGCAAAAGAATTCCTTCTTAAAGTGCTTTTTTCTTTTAAACTACTCATTAACTTTTTTTTTTTTTAAAATTCACCAACATCCTTGAATAATAAATGCTTGCATACCTAGAGAACAAAGCTTTTCTTTTACTGCCCTTCCCAGTTGTCTGAAGGGTTTTTGGAAGGGTACCGGGAAAGATGACTCATTCCAGAGCTCCTTTACCAAATCATTCTGTAAGGAATCACTCTTCTTACAGAGCAGTCCTGCTGATCTTTCTCATCAAGAGCTTTACAAATTAGCAGGGAGACATATTAAATACAGAAGTCCTTATGTAAACCCATTCTTTAACTAATATTTTACAATGAAATGTAAGTCATCACACATCTTTACAGAAATTTGAATATTCCTATTCAATATTATCAGAAAGATTAAAAATTTGCCCTCCATACATAAGGGCAGTCTGTTTCTTTTTTTTTTTCCTGTATAAAAACCAAAAGAATTTTTTTTTTTTTTGCAGCATCACAGAAAAGCAACAGTTTTACATTCACTCATTTAATGTTCACATAAAAATTCAACCACTAGCGTTTGTGTATTTGATAAAATCTTCTTGACAAACTTGGTTTCGGTGTTTTGGACTGCCACAAGCTACTGCAGGTGAAGATGCAGTTTTCTAGAGCATTTGTTGATCTGAAGCCTTCGTGGCTAAAAAATGCTTTTCTCTTCCAGGGAAACAACCTCCTCCAGCATCTCCTCCGGTCCTGCAAAGCCACTGCTCCCCCAGACTTCCAATGGCATAAGCAACACGACTCCAGTTCCAGTAGGTACCAGGCATTGAACGCTTGAGTTGGTTCTCGAGTTCACAGGGATCTCCTCTAAGGATCAACGTCATCAAGGTCACTTTTAGGCTCCCCAATCATCATAGGAGACTCTGAGCCCTTTCAAACACACAAGGGACAGGGAGAGAAGGACACAGTTACCTCTGTAAGATGCACAGTCGTTGTGTGTACGGTCGGTGATGGTTCTGACCCGAGCCCCAGGGAGCAGCTGCCCCCAAAGCCACACAGCAGAGGGGAAATCTGCCCTTGTTTTACCTGCTGCAGGTGCCTCTCTCCGTTCTCGTTGGCAGGGCTGCTTTCTGACCCATTGCTGCTTCCAGACTGATCCTTCTCATTCAGCAGGGCTGTGGCATAGGCCAGAGTGTCCTGAGTTGGAAACACCCCAAGAGAGGGTCAGGGGCCACGGTGATCCCTTCATTTCACAATTACTATTTTATTATTATTTTAAAACAATAATAGCTGCTGTAGCAAGACAGAGTCACCACAGGTAATTGTGAGTATTCACTAACAGCACTCAAGGGTTAGGTTTTTTTCAGGAACAAGCACAGCATTTGAGCTTCTAAAGGGAAAACAGCCTGAAGTGCACTGGAATATCACAGAATCACTAAGGCTGGAAAAGACCTTTTGAGATCAAGTCCAACAACCAAACCAGCACCACCACCACGTTCACCACTAAACCATGGCCTCAAATGCTGTGTCCATATATTTTTTGAACTCTTCCAGGGATGGTGACTGAAGTTGGCAAACCCAAAGATGCTTCCAGGAAAAGAAGTAAGCAAGTTTAACACCTCTGCCAGGACTGACACATACCTGTGCTGAAATAGTGCGCTGGAAGGTTTTTGCAGTGGATGTTTCATTGGACACATTACTCTGGGGAGCCCAGTAATGTTCAGACATCTGCATAAAAAGCCAAGAAAGCCACAAAATTGCCACATGATTTCTACTTGTGTAAAGACTCAATCACCTGTGATGGTGGGTGAACTGAGACTGGAACAAGCTTCCTGAATCCTCCGGCAATGAGCTGGAGATCTGGGGCACAGACACTCTAAATGCAGCCACAAAGGTTACTGTCCCTCAGCTGAAATCTAGCAACCAATTCCTGCTGAGCTCTAAGTTTCCAAAGTGTCCTTGGATATTTCTGAAAGATACGTTGGCCAAACTATGTAGAGTTTAGAACGAAGAACAAAAACGACACGTGTGGGAGGAAAAGCTCTATCAGTCAACAGCTGTGCTTTGTGCAAAGCTGTGATGATTCTGTAAGGAATCCAATCATTTAAACATTCTCCTGCATCAACACACAGGCAATGGAAAACTGTTTTTTAAATAAAAAACTGAAGCCTTCTAACACGAATACAGCGGCACTGAAAGCTTCCCACATAGCAAAGAATAATCACTGCAGCCATTCACACTTGGTTTTATTCACTGTAAATGCATTTATGCCTGGAACACGTGGGGGGCTACTGAAGTTCTGGCATTGCATCAGATTTAGCTGCATCCAAGTCATCCTTGGAAAAAATGAAGTAGCTTGTATTTTGTCTTTGGAGCCATCTCAGACAGCCATGCAGAGGATGGAGATCATCCATCCATGATTATTGTTGTAAACAAATGACAATTTCCCTGTTACAGCCAGATTACCTTTTTCTGTAGCCACTGCACAGCCCAACTCCAGTGGTGGGAATTCTCCTTGAAGTAATCTTTTGCAGTAGGGCACCTTGGAAATTGAAATTATATTCATTAGTCAGGAACGAGGCATTCTGGCCAACACACAAAAAAATACAAAGACTCCTCTCTCTTTGCACTGCTGCCCTCTGTGTGCACTGTTACCACTGCAAACCAACTTAAACTCTACAGCCCTGTTGTTAATTGCATTAGCAAGAGCAATAATGTCCAGTAAAATTTACTCAAAGCAGTCTACCCCACAAGTTCATATATTTCAGAATTATGCTTTATTGGGACACATGCCAAGTTCTAAACAAAGAGAATTTAGGAATGATAATATTTGAAAAATCTGGGACAGTTTCCCGATGTTTATCTGGTGTTAATGTCAGACTCCTGCTCTGGAGAATGACCTTTTCCTTTATAAACAGCAACTATCAGTTGTGATCTGAGAAAACCCTTCAGGTACCAAGCAGTAAAGATTTCACTTCATACTGGCACATGTATTACCAAGACCTTTGAGCACCAGTAACAAAGGATAAAACTGATCAAAAATAGGAGCAGTAGGTTTTATAAGAGCCACAGAGGGGCCTGAGTCAGGGATGAGGTTAAACTCTGAAACCTTCATTACTCACTTCTGAGCCAGAGTAACAAGGAACTTGACACACTGGTAGCAACGGCTGCTGTCCACGTGGTTGCTGTGGTGCATCAAGGCTGTGGGGAGAAACACGTGGATTAAAAACCACAACCCAGATTTCCATGTACCAGCCAGTCTGGAAACAAAGACAAAGCTAAAATTTTAAATTAGGGAATAGAATTTGTTTCTGCAGATGTTAGCATGAGAATTTGTGTTAAACACACTGCTGTAGTGCTGCCAGTCTTGAGTAGTTCCACAACTCTACTGGATTAAAAATAGAACTGCTGCGTTTTCACTTTGATCTTTCAAATGCAGTACCTGAATTTTAAACAGCCCTAATGCAGTTATTCTTCCCCTATAATCCATTCTATGTTAGATAATCACTATGGTTACATTTGTCTGAAGGAAAAAAAAAAAATTGTCTGAAACCCCCAAAAATGAACCAGATCACCAGCCTGCACCTGGATCAAAGTTTGCAAAGCCAGAGGAATGTTTAAAGCCTCTTCACAGAAACAAGCACAGCAGAATTCAACAGCCATGAAACTGTTCCATGGGAGACTCGGGCGTAACCCCAGGCCATTCCTGCCAGGAAGTTTTCTACACCACAAATTCCCACCTCTTTCAACAAAATTCTTTGACTGAGGAAAAGCACAAAGATTGCCACGGAGCTGCCACAATCAGATTTGCTGCTCAAAAGTTGCTCTGCCCACAGCAGTCAGCAAAGAACACTGTACTGAAACCCCCAGAGCTGGCAAAAACTGCTGGTGAACTGCAAATCGCCAGTTTTAATACTACTGAAGCAGAGCAGATGATTAGAATTACAGCACTGCTGTACTGCAAATTATGCACAAACATCCTATTAAGAACCACCAAAACCTATTATTTGCTGATTTCCCTTTCCTGGATTAAAACTAGTCAACGTGAGGGATGCTGTTCAATGCTGTTGTGAGGAAACTTCAGGGTAAAACTACAACTTTCACTCCCAAATCTCAGGGCAGTTCTTGAAGCCTTCAACATAAAAATCCAATTGAACACTTGCACTTCTCCTCTGCAGAGGAAAAAAGGTCATGTATTGCCCAAGTTCCAGAAGAGAAATGGTCCAAGTGGGACCAATTTACCCAGAAATTAAAATAATCACTTAGCTATTCTCTTACACTGCTGTGTATTTCCTTCTCTTCCATCAGCCACACATGGAAACTACTAAACAGGGGAACACTGACAAGAGAAATAAAGAACAAAGCTAAATATTCCTTCTCACTGAAACAGAATCCAAAACAACTGAAGGTGAAAGCCACAATGTGAAGCAGCTCCTCACCCAAACAGCCATGAAAGAGCTGCTCAAGCTGCACTAACCCATCAGAGGTGCTCTCTGTGGTACCCCACATTTCATTTACACACAAAAGCTTCTTCTCCTGATGCACATGAAATAAGCTCTCATTACTTCTGGGCTTTTTCTGTTGCTTTTGAATGCTTCAGTAACTTCAGTTCAGTAAAGTTTTGTATCAAATGGAGAGACAACACTTTGTATGAGCAGCAACAGGTGGGAGCCACCTGTCCTACTGTGAGGCTCTACTGCAGTTAGCAGGGCAAGCATCCTGCTGTGCTGAACTGGTTTCTTCTTATGTAATTAGGATGCCAACAAAACAAAAAGATTGACGATTTCTTGAGATATGTAGGAAATAAAAATTAATTTTAAGGTTGCATGATTCATACAGTTCCTCTGTTATGGTAATCAAAGGTACTGTTCTTCCCTCCCATTTCACATACAGCCTGATCTGCCCCTTATTTAAATGAGTTAGCTCTCTTTCCCAGTTCATTTCCTTTCCAGTTTGCTGTCACTATAATATTCCAGTGCTTATTTTGGATTTTCTTAGAGCATTTCTTGGAGTGGCAGTTGCTAAATCAAATGTGTTGAATTCTTTTCCCTGAGAAGTAGAACAGTTTAGGAGGATTAGGAACCAGGAGATGGCATGAACCACCACCACCATCAGGGTCAGCAGGAGACAGCAGTGTTCACCCACTGGCTTACTTGCCTATTAATCCATTTTCAGTTTCAAAGGCAAATTTGATGCGCTCTACTTGTAATGGGTCTTCGATAACCTGGTAGGAAAGAAAAATACCAACTTAGGTAAGTTGTGTGTGATGCTGTGCCTATTCTATGGAATGGTTTTAACCACTCCAACATGCAAAACAAGACTGGGAAGTTTCATGTGTCACTGGATTATCAAGACAGAAATTTAGGAAGTAATAAAACTTCAAACTGAAGGATTAAAATATGTGTGGATGTTGAAATTACCAATGGAGTCCTGACTTTTTTTGTTACACACCAATACAAAATCTATCTTGTCCAAGTCTTTACCCTTCACCTACCAGGATCTCATGGAGTAACTGGAATATGTTTTTCAGTTCATGAGGCGGAGCAGTTTCCAGTTGAGTCTGTGTGTAAGAAACAAAGTTACTTAGCAAAATACACTGATGAAGCAAAGAATTTCAAGACAGCTTTAGAGATTTTTGAAAATTTGTTAATTTAAACAGAAAAGGGCTAAGAAAACCTAAATCCCAACAGCCCCCCCCAGACCCAACAAACTGTACTGATTGTTCTGCAGTGCTGTTACAATGCACAAGACACAGGATGACCAAAGCCTGAAGGAAGCACTTTGGGAAAAGGCTTGTCCTGGTTTTGTGTGTACCTTGATGAAGTGCAGCACGGTGAAGGAGAAGTGCTCGTTGCAGAAGCAGCAGTACACCACCATCTCGATGAGCACCGACAGCGACCCCGTGAGCTCCCGCAGCGCGTGCATCACCTGCGGGCACAGCACACCCTTCACACGGCTGTCTTCGACAAGGTAAGTCTGTAACACAGTGTCTGTCCTTCCCAAGAAGGATGCAGCTCTCTTCCCCAGTGGCCACGCATGGCTGAACCCCTGCCCTCACAGCACTCCTTCAGCTCCTGCTGCCCGCCTCCGAGGGGCTGGTCAAGCATCACCCAACTAAGTCAGAGCAACTCCAGTTAGCACCTGCACTTGACATGGTAAAAACTACACAGGCCTTTGCAAACTGTGCATAAGACCAGAACGTGCATAAAACCAGACCCCAAAGCTTAGGGACATACTAGAATATGAAGAGGTCAAGAAACTAAAGGTGCCTTCTTGTTGAGGCTCAAAATAACCACATACTCCCCCGCTGCCTGCTTCTGAATATTCACTGTTTTTCCTGTAAGGATATGTCAAAGGAATACATCAGACCAGCTTTTAGGTTCAAGCAAGGCAGAATTTAGAACAGGTACCTCCATTAAGTAGGGTTTTCCCTCAGACAGGAATAACAAGGCTTCCACTTCTTCATGGAGCGCCAGGAGCGGCCCTGAAGCGGTGATGCTGAGAGGTGGACGCTGCTTAAAGAGACCAGGAGCTATAACAGCAAATACAAAAACAATCCACTCATAGATTAGTTTGTTCTAACACACCTTGAAGACACTGCTGCTCATTTGGCACCATGAAATCCCTCATGACACTCATCTCAACCAGTTTATAGCTGGTGTGCTACCACTCCAAGTAACAAACCTCTTGCATGCTGAAGTGTCGCTTACTTTAGTGACAGCAGGCAAAAGAACTGCAGGAAGGTCAAGGCAAAATGTCCACAGACCATCAGTACTTTGAGCTTTAGTTTTACTCCCAATCACTTCTGCACATTCATTATATCCAGAATGTTTATAATTATCCTGTTACCTTCTGATTTTTGACTGTTTTCAATCCTAGACAGAAATTAAGTTATTCTTTTAAAAGACAACTTCAAATTCCTCCTCCAGGAAACTGAAGATTTTAACTTACTCCTTTATTATCTTTATTTGGACATTTCTGCCTCTTGTAAGAACTATCTAGGAGAGCATTTAATTGTTTATTATTCAGTAGCTTAGTCTAAATACTCCCCTTTAGACTAGCAAAAGGCAGCACAAGCGAAATACAGCCTGTGAAGCTGTGAGTCTGTTCATCCAGTGACACAGCTCGATTCACTCACGTGAGGAAAGACCTTTTAGGCACACAGGGAAGGGCAGAAGGCACATGTTAATATCAAGATTTCCAGACCCCTCCAAATACTGTTTGCCACAGCCTCTTAATACATTTACAGCAAAATCAGAAGTAATCAAACACGTACTAACCATTACTGCCTTAAATTCAAAGTTACTGTACTTTCCTCACTGTTTCTCCCAGTCAATGTAACCGAAATGCCAAGCCACCAAAAGACAGAAACACGATTCTTACCAACATTTCTTTGTGAGGAGACGTCAGAGTGCAAGACAAGTAGTGCCACGGTGTTGTGAAGATATCCAAACTCACGTGCCTGCGCTGAACTCCACCTGCGATTCTGCTTGAGCCAAAGAGAGATTTAATTAACTTTGGTTTATTGAATCAATTTTGTTAAGCCAAAATAACGTTCTCACAGTCCACCACCATGGTCTAATACTTTGGAGTGGGCAAAAATTTTGTTACTATCAAAACCATCATGCTCACTTCTGCCAAAACTGTTATTCCTATGCTAACTACACACAGGTGAGCTCACACTCGAATGAGGTTTAGAGAAAAATCAAAGGATTTGTCTATTCTACCGCGTGGAAAGTATTTATTCATAATTTAATCAACATAAAAAACGTGGGGATGGACAAAGGACAGCACAACACAACTGTACCTGGTTGCTCTGCCGGTTGGGGCCGAGGAGAAAGTTGACCATGTGCCTCAGGGCAGAATGTCTGAGGAGAAGACTGCTAGCCCTTATTCCCTGCTGTGGAGACAAAAACAACAAGTTACTTTCCTGTGCAGAGTTAGTGCTCAAAAGTAAAATGCACAGGCTAAAACCTGCATTTTCCACACCAAAACCCCCATAAAATCACAACGCAGATCAATAAAGTACACTGCCAAAGAGCTGTCTAATTCCACACAGCACATTACATAAATCAGACCAGAATCAGCAAATGCACAATAAGTGTCTTAAAAGAAACAAAAAAAGAAAAGGCGAAAAGAACAGAGAAATAGAAATAGTTCAGTCAGTTATCTCGCTCCCTATGGGACAAAAATCCTGAATGCTGGATTTTTAAAAATGTATACATATATATAATTTTTTTTTTAAAGAACAGCGCTATACACCCCCTCAAAACAGAAAACCAAAATTCAGATTCTAGAAATGACAGTTTCCATTGGTATAGTTTGCTGGTATGTTTTTGTTTGATTTTATCCCAATCCACGATTCAAAGCCATTTACTTAAAAAACAAAACAAAACACAACAACCCCGATTACTGTCAATAAAAGTTATGAAAGAGTTCCACTGTGCTGCTAACCCTGTATGAATAAGGATCACTAGCTTCTTTATTACTGTCCTTTAAAATTTAAATAGCCATGAGAAAACAATGGTTTTTTTACCTTCTGTACAAAGTTATTGAACAGCAAAAAGTACTGAGCACAGTTTTTACAGTTTTCAGGTACATCTTTATCCAGTAGAGCAAGTAGCACCTCCAGTAACTGATGTAGAGTTTTTAACTGTGAAAAAAAAAAAAAAAAAGATTTTTAATGTAAAGAGCTGTCTACTGCTTAAAACCCCAAAGTGTTTCCAATACCTCCTGGGCAGAAAGAGATGAGGATTAACCTACTCCAGAAATGAAGAGCTACAACCAGGATCAGCTCACACAGCTCTGCCTGCAAACGGAGCAAGAGCCACCAGGGAGAGGCAAGCAAGGGGATGTTTGGAGAGGAGGTGACACACACTGACCTTCTCCTGATAGAGCAAGGCACTGTCGAGGGTTTTTTCAAGGATAGTGGCCACAGCAACTCGCACCTCCCTCACGCTGCATTCCAGGAGGAAAGTCCTGGAAGATAAAAGGTGAAGTTGCAAAGAGAACCGGAATCAACACGTACACACAGCTGCTGTGATTAAATGTGGTGTTTAGTATTTACCATTTTAATACTCCAGGTACATTTTGTATTGTACTTTTGTGGGTAAGCTTTAACTTACATTCATGCACTCCTGCTTGACACTAGTAAGGCCTGTAATACCCCTATTTATATATTTATTCATTCAAATAAAATAAAAGCTCTAAAAGCTCACATAGGATCCTGCTTTTCCATGCAAATAAGAAGATAACATTTTCTTTACACTGACACACCCCTTTCAACATGTCAGACCTCCAATAATTTGTTTTCAAAACACCTATTAGCTGATCATTAGCTCAGCAAGAAAAAAAGTCTTTCCAGTTTACCTGTGATCTTTGTCAGGTAAGTATTTAACTTACCCCAAGCACTTTCACCATGTCCTCCTTCCCCACCACTTGCAGGACTGACTACACAAGCTTCTAACACGTTTTAAGTCACTCCACTGAACTCAACACCTGCATCCTCCTCCATGTACACTGCACTATCTAATTTGATTTTCAGAATTACTCAGAAAGCTGCACAGAAGAAATATTAGAAATAAGCACTTAAGAGTTTTATCTAAAGTGCCTGTTTAAACAATGTGCACAGTCAACCTTCTGGGAATACATCAGTATAGGCCAGATCACGTCATTAGGAAGCTCTATCCGTACATGAGGCACAAAACACCTCAGACAGAATTTCCAGGACTTACTTTACAAGCTCCCGGCCCTCTGGCCCAACGAAATACTCAACCAACCACTGACAAGCATCAATGCTTTTGGAGAGCAGTGCATCTATAGTGGCAATCCATTCTTCTGTATCAGCCCTTCAACAAAACAAGGACAACTGTCAGTAACCCAGGAGAAAAAAACACCTCCAAAACCTAAACCATGTTCCTTGTTTGCCTTACCTGAGTTTCTTCTTGGTTCGGAGATAGGTTTGGAAGAGGAATTGGACTGCCAGCTGTAAGCTCACCTTTGCCATGCCGGGATAATAGGGATGCTTTACCTTAGTCTGAAAGAAATATCACATTTACTCCAGAGCAGAAGTGTGCCTGCAGCACACATGGTGTCTCTTAAACACATCAACATGTTCTATTCAAGTTACTTGCTTCATTTGGAAGAAACAAACCACAGCATTTTTCTGTGCTAAGTCAGTCTCCAGTGCTGACTGTGCTACTTAATAAATATGCTAAAACAGGAGCAAACTTGCAGCAAGGCCAACTAGATCTGTGGATTTCATAAATTTAATAAATGCTGTTTGTTGGTGATTCCATTCAGAAAAACTTTATTAAGAAACTATTTCCAATTAAACTCTATCAACTTTGAGGTAATTAAAACCAACTTTTGGACCTTCCATATGGAGAGGGATTTCTGTCCCTCTAGAACTCAGTTTGCATCATTATAAAAGGTGGTTTATTAAATTAATTTTACTGTGGCAAAATGGTATTTCTCCCAGTACTAGTAGAGAAAGCTGGAGATGCTATCATCAGCATCAAAAATTACTGGAGCCAAGGAAATGCTTGTCTGGAAAAGCAAAATCATTCAACTCTTCTCTTTCAATTTTCCTTGTTTGACCCAAATAGCTTTGGTGGGCCTTTTACCCAACATACTTTGAACACTAAGATTAAAATGCAGGTACTTACAGCATTCAGGGAAGCTAATGACAGAACAAAACTGAAGTAGTCACTACTGTATACATCTCTGTTCTTCATAAATTTCAAGTTTTCATCTCTCACCATCTATAAAAGTAAAAGAAGGCAAAAAAAAAAAAGTTGTCAAAATACACTTCTCTAATTAAAACTTAATCTTTCATGTAAATGTGTGGCGTTTAAAAATCAGTGTCAAACTTATTCTGTTTCCTTCTGAATCACTACTTCAGCAGAGAGGAAAATACATACAGGAGACTGAGAAGATTTGGTATAAAATCAGTGATTTTCTTCTGAAGATATTACAAAACAGCAGACGAGGGACTTAATCATTTGGCCATTAAGGGAGAAAAGGAAGGAATTGCAGATAAGTTCTATTTTTGGCTTGTTTTTAATAAAAAAGCCAAGAAAACATATCTCAAACCAGAAAGGCTTGCCTAACAAATTCAGATGCAGAGAGCAAGGAGCCCTGGTGTGTAATTACAAGCTGCAGCCACAACAAGGTATTTAAATGCCAAACCCTTGTTTTTTCAAATGATTTTGCTGAAAGACTCTCCATAAATTTCAGCCAAGTTCTGTTGATTGTAACAATACAATCCCAGATACAAGAATGCCCAAAGTGACTGTTAATGCCCTGAAACAGCCCATGTGGAGGACCAGACACAGCCTGCAGAGTTTATTCTCTCTGTGTGTGTGATGCAGGCTCTCTTCACTGCTCCTCCTCTTTCTACATTCTTGTGAACTCAAGAACTTGAGGATGACTGTAATTTGCCATCATCTCCATTACTCCTCAAGTGTACTCCAAATGAAGCACCTTCTCTGCTGTTGTGTCTCCCTGCCTGCGTGCTGACTGCTGCCAGATCTCATGTTTGATTCATCTGCCTGCAGTTTCTTCAAAGCAAAGAATTGATGGGCCAATTTTGTGAGAAGGTACAGCGAAACTTTCATTATTGTAACCATTAAATAGCTTGTTAGTAACTTTGCGTCAGAATCCAGAATTGCTTTCTAGTTTTGCTACAAGGGAATTACTTCAAGGTAACCTTTAGAAGTTCCTGTGTTTCACTATGTGCTCAAATTTTACACGAGCAGAATTTAGTTGCCACTTTCAGGGTGCTCTACCTGATATATCCGCACAGGCATTTTCTCTACAAAAAGTCCCTTTTTTTCTCCTTTTCGAACCAGCTTAGTCAAGATGGAGAGACGGTCACTGTTGGGCCTGTGGGGTCGAGGTGATGACTGGGGTGAAATTTCTGGTGAAGAAGGAGCAGATCTGAAACATAAACAAGCTGAAGGTGAATAACAAAATCCTACAACAAATCTACAGTTTAGGTATAAAATACCAGTGCAGCCAGAGTGATCTTAAGACAAATCTGATGACAGCCTGAACATTTCTTGAGGCTGTCAGTCAGCTTGAACTTGCTGCAAGAGTAGTAGTAAACAAGCAGCTCAAAAACCAACCCAAAACAACAGAAAGGTCAATATATTGCTTTGCTGGACAGGAAATAATCAGTTCTTAGTCGTGGGGAGAGGTTTAGATATCAACATGAGAGAAACCTTTATGGATACAAGCGGAACTTACAAGGAGAGGTCCTCAGCTTCCTGACGCACGACACTCACTCGGCTTTTCTTTGGTAAGACAGGAGAGTTCTGGTCGGACACCCTCTGGTAGAACAGCATGTAGGCGTTCCAGTAGCGCCGGCGCACGTCGGGGTAGGGATTTGCTGCGGGGAAAAAGGCAGTTCATGAAGGCCCTTTAAGGTTTAGTACCTTTCCCATTCCCATATGGAAGCGAAACTGGGGGTACAAATAACGTGAACTGCAGCAGTATAAATCTGTCAGATCAAAACATCAGTCTGTGTCAGCGATTAAAACTGTCTGAACTGCAAAACAGGTGAATACTGGAAATGTACTCGGAATAAATTCCTTAAAGCATTGAAAAGTTCAACAATATGATGCCACACTGTGTTCTATGCAGTCATTCTCACTAGCCTAAAATAAGGGCTGTTTTTCGTTTGTTTGGGGTTTGTTTTAACTATTTTAACAAGGTGCTATTTTGCTTTTCAGTCTCTGCTCTTAAGTCTACAAAGTGCTGGACAACGGTGAATATGGTCCAATTTATATTAGGCCATACACAAGCTGTTCTGTTCTTCAGTAAAGGGAAGGTTTTAGGGAAAAAATGTTTCAGAAGGATTATTAGCCCAAGTAACTCCAAGTACCTATAATGGACTAAGCTCTACTGCTACTGAAATCAGTATGAAATATGAAGCTATTGTAAATCAGTCTGTACTTCTGCTTACATTGATCGTAGACTTTAGGTCTATACTCTCCACCAAAACATTCATATTCCAAGGTTTCATCAGTCAAATCAAATTCTTCAACAACGGTGTCATTAAATTTATACCACTTTCCTTTCCCACATCCTCTGTGATCAAAACAGAACATAAACACAAGAGAAACAAAGTTACTTGATTGTCTCAGTAAAAAAACAAACCACCCTGAACATCCTAGAAGTGACAAGCCTGAACTCACATTTGTTTTGACAGCAAGAAGAAAGCTTAGTTCAATTGATGCCAAAGTTGTGTTCAAAAAAAATAACTTTGATTAAAACTATGAGAAACACATCACCTGCAACTCAAGTGTCACAGGAAGCCCTCAAACTGCAACACAAGGTACATAAGAATTAATGAGAATTCTATGCTACGATGTCCCATATTATTGTGTCCTTGCCTCATGACAGGTGTGGAGAAAGGGAAGAGTGGTTCCAGTAGAGCTCTGGATGGCTCCATGCACCCTCCCAGAACAAGAAGTCTTTAGAGAGCTCTCACATCTCCCATGTGAACCTTCCTGCCCGTTACCTCCTGTCCTTGATGAAGGAGTAGTAGTGCCCTGCGTGAGCCTGGCCGCTGTGGACAATCACACCAACGAGCTCGTAGTTTTCTGTAGGAGCAACTTTCTTCCTCGGGGAGCCTCCTCCCCCCTGATCTGTGTTCCTGCCGTTTTCCCCCACTTCTGAGGACGAGTCCAGACGAGCCATCCCTGACACAGTGTAAGGTTCCATGTTCAGCATCCAGGGAAACTGTTTGAAGAGATATTTTGCGTTAATCAAGGCACTGCAGTGTGTACATGCTGCCTGTAATTTTATGAGAATGCTATTAATATTTCCCACATTGGGAACGCCAAAGGAAAACATGGAACTTCAACTTCTTACGCTTATTACACAGAAGTTAAATAATAAACTCTCTTTAAGGAGGTTTTTTGTCTTGCTTTCTGACAAGACACTGAGAAAGTTGCAAAGGAAAGCTCTAAGGAAAAGCATTTATTTTCTGTAGCAATGTTGTAAGTGTATCACATACTTTAAATTCTTGTACCAAAACGTGAGGAAAAGAAGGAAAAATGAATAGGAAGAACAAGAGTCCATTACATGAAGCAGCTGGGGAAGGCACCATAAAGAAAAGTTTTCTTACCCTTATTTGTTCATCGTATTTAATGGAACGGCCGCTCTCCCAGTCAAAGCCAAATCTCATCAGGTGAATCACCAGCAGGCTTGGTAAGACTTTAATGCAGGTGCGCTTCACTGTAGTTCTCTTAAAAAGAAACAAGAATATCACCTCTACCTGAAACCCCAGGCAATCTGCAGCATCCTTCTAGAGATTCACAACGAAAACCCAGCCATGGGAAGCAAGGTGTCCATGGGATGACTGGGCTACATCTCAATATGTCACACAATACTTTACCATCCTGCCATCCCCCTAAATTTTCAGTTTACAACAGTAAAGTTACAAGTTACAGGCACTGAACCTTTTATCTTCAATGCAGCAAGAGTGAGCAGCACCTAAGCATGGCTTCCACGACCACGTAATGCTTAGAAAACATCAAGCTGCACACGAATCTTCTTTCACAAAAATTAAGAATCAATACCTTTTCTTTGCACTTTTCGCAGTAGTACGCATTGCTTCCTTCCAGAACCTCTCCTCTAACAAACTGATCCAGTGATATTTCCAGGCTTTGACATGAAGTCACACCAAGGTTGAGAGCCATGAAGGCTTCCTCACGCTCATACCTAAATTCAGAAGAAGAACAGAGTAGAACTTACCCAGCTTGCAGGAACAAGAATATGCTTAGGAAAGAATATTGCATTTGCCCCACAGCTATCACAGCTGTGATGCTCACAGGGGCATTTCTCTACTTTCCAGTGCTACTTTGACCTACCTATTAATAGTTCTGGGAGCACAAAGCTTGGTAACCTATGCACTAAATGTGACATTACCTGTGAGGACAGTCCTTGCAGATCTTCTGATCAGAGAAGATTCCTTGAAAAGTATTCTTAAATATTTGGTCTCTTCCTATTTTCTGTTGGACATGTAAAGTTAGACATCAGTTGGATTTATTGCAGGGTGGAAGACCAAGAAATCAGTAGGAATTTTAAACTTCTGAATACTGTGCAGATTATAAAAGAAGCCAAATGGCTCTCTGCCTTCTTTTCTAAAGATCAAAGCAAAAAGAGAAAAAAGGTACGAAGGACATGCATACAAATCAGAAAAGAAATTGCTGAGGTTTTTACCTTGAGGTACTCATCCATTTGATCTATAAGACTGGTGAAGAACTCATAAGCATCCTGTTGCTCTCTAACGTAAAGTTCCTTATTCCACATCTTGAAAATCTATATGAAGTATAAACATACGTTAAAATGTGGTTGATCATACCTATATCATTAACAAAAGTAATTTTTTATATAAATTTGGTGTATTAACATATTTTAATTTTTTGAATTAGAACTTACTTTACCTCTATAAATTCTGCAATAAGAAAAGGCTGAATAAATGATTACTTTTTAAGCAGAAAAGCTATAGATTCTAAACAAAAAGATGCAATACCTTCCAAAAGTTCTCAGGTACATAATATTGTAGCTTGCTTTCCATCAGATGACCGAAAAGAGATTGAACTTGATAGAACACATTGTCATCAGGATTGTCTGTATCATCATCAATGGAAAGCAAGGCCTGTAAGGAAACAAATAACCTTATTCAACTGGTTCTTGGTAAAATGATTACTGTAAACTGTCATGACACGCAGCACTACAACTTAAAATTTATATATTTACTGTGCATATTTATACACACACAGCTGACTTTTTTTTTTTACAACTTATTTACAAATGGTGCTAAGGTGAAGTGGTTCAAGTGAAAGTAATTCCAAAAAGAAGACTTTATTGGATGCTGAACTAATTACCTCTGGGAGACCAGGCTGCATATACAGCTGCTGGAAAACAGCATTCATGTAACAAGTAGCACCACCATTCTTCAGTCCCACAAATCCAGAAATGGAGCGACTGTCCACTGGTGGAAGATACTAGAATGACAAATACATTTTTTTGTCCCAGTAATTTATAAAAAGCATGAGATTCCAACAACATTCTATAGCTTTTATAACCACCTTTATATTGCAGAATCACAGAGCAGTTTGGGTTGGGAGGGACCTTAATCCAGGCCCAGCCCCTGCCATGGACACTTCCACTATCCCAAGTTGCTCCAAGCCCTGTCCAACCTGGCCTTGGACACTTCCAGGGATGGGGCAGCCACAGCTTCTCTGGTCACCCTGTGCCAGGGCCTCACCAACCTCACAGGGGAGAGTTTCTTCCTAATATGTAACCTAAACCTACTCTCTTTCAGTTTAAAACCACTCCCCCTTGTACATGAGCTGTTAAGAACAATTTAATGGAGAACCAGGAATTTAAATTCTGAAAAACTGCAAGACAACTGTATGTGGTCATTTAAATATTTAACACATTGCACAACACTGTTGAAAATGGCCTAGAATGTAATAATAAATAAAATCTGTGATATTTAGGAAATACTTTTCTTACTCAGATAATAACAGACAAAGACACACTGGAGTATCTGCTTCTGAGGAAGATCAAATGGATCTGCCTTTACCCTTATCTGCTTTGTGTCATTTTAAATTGAAGACCGTGGAAATCTCATGAATAAAGCAACGAAGGAAACCATGCACAGCACTCCAAACCATGCTAACACAAATAAAAAAAAGGCTTCTTGCTTACATCAAACTCCTTGGTGAGTGCAGGGTCACACTGGTGGTGCATAGAAAGCAGCTCCTTTGTTATAAGCTGGAGATTGGAGGGTGAGCTATCAGCCAGCATTACCAGCACTTCATAAGCAGCTAATCTGCTGTCTGCTGTACTGCACCTGGAAAGAAAACCACATCTAAGATCTACTGGCTAGATGACTCCATTATTTCACAAATTCCAGAAAGCTGTATTAGTCAGAACAAGCAACAATTAATGTTCTGAAGAACACTTGAAGTGATAAAACACTCCAGAGGGACTGCAGAGTGCTTTTTTTTTTCCTTTCTTGAGGTAGGACAATGGGGAAGAATCCAATGAGAAGAGTGGCAAGAGGAACACTGCTTAAAACAAGCCTCCTTTACTGACATGGATGTACTTGCTAACACTCAGTAGCAAGGAAAAGGAGATGCTCTAAAAGAAGACACAGAATTGGTTGCATTTCTGAGGACAAACAGACAGATACCCTCCATCATGTAACACTGATGGAAACAAAATGACTTATTTACAGGGAGAGAAGCCCGGAAAGAGCTAGACCAGACAACATCCTTGCTACAAGAGATGAGCTTAGACCTGAGCTAGACCAGTACAAAACACTCCCAGCTCTTTTCAGTGATCATTCAACACAGCAGCCCTTTCTTCTGAAGGCCAAAGAAAAGGTGTTATTTACTTTAAACAAACAAAAGAGCATGCTTGGGATGAATGGAGCAAAACACTAAGGCATATGAAGTCCCACTCATTTCAGGGTTTTAAATGCACCACTGGAACCCTCTTTTGGGTTTGTGGAAAGGCAGTGGGGATATGCCTGATCTACCATCAACTACTCAGTGCAACACAAACAATCCAGCTGCATTAGCTCAGAACTCCACATGAGCTAATTTACACCCACCCCTGCAGGTACTGTATGGCCACAACAACTGTGAGAGGAAGGAGAAAGCCCACTCTTTTTTCTCCAGTTGATCTATTCTGGGCTGTATCAGCTTTCTCAGGTGCAAGACTTGCTTGGTGTTAGCTTTTTTACAAAATGGGTAGGAAGAAGGGAAAAAAAAAGTAGTGGAGCTTTTGAGATCTCCTTTTACAAGGAGCTTGGGGAGTTAATTTCCTGCTCGTGTTCCAACTTAGCCAACTTCCCAAGCAGTAATGAGCTAAGGGAATATTCTTCGGACTCATGAAATCAGCATTCAGTCATGCCTGAAGTTCATCATTGATCTAACAAAGCACAGACTTTGAAGTACAGAAATGCAAGGATGTTGGGTCACACAAAAACTTATAAAATGCTATTTGGGCATTAATGTAGGAAGTGCAGAAAACTGGAGAAATGCTCCACCATTGGTATTAAATCCTACTGTCTGCAGGCTTTAATACTGACATTTGCATTCATGAGATCCAAGACAGAATTCAGTATAAAAGAAGAATTTTTACTTTGGATGGAAATCTTGCTGGCTGATTGCAGCACTGCCTGCTGGGGAATGGCTGTTCAGAATAATCCTGGATGCTCGGAAGAGGAAATCATCCAACAATGGCTTAATCAAAGATGAACCTGAAACACAGCAATCCACATCTACTGTTAGATACTTACATTATCACTGCAAATGCCAAAAGGTTTTCCATAACAACAACATCACTTCACGGCACCACATCAATAAATGTTTTATGAAGTGTCAAAGGTACCACCAAAATCAGTCCTTACAGCTCTGTATCACTTCTGCTGATGTCTTCACATGTGCTGCCTAGTCATGTGTTAAGGCAGAATTCAGAATTCACGCCGGTCTAGTCAATTTAAGCAGGAATACTCACCAACCATTTCCTTCTCTGCCCCACAGAGTGAAAGGAGAGTCTTGATGAGCCTCAGGTGTCCTGCTAACAGGATGTTATCAGCCTCACTCGTCTCGCACTCGGCCGTACGGTTGGGCTCGAAATTGTCGAGCCAGGTGATCTCATCTTCTAACATGGCAGCTGGGCTTATCTTCAGCTGCTCCATTTCTGATGCTGCAAGAAAAAAAAAAAAAAAAGACTCAGAAAAAATTAGCATCTTTGGAAATGCAGAACATGAATACAAAGAATTTCAAACAGTTTGGTAATGGTCTAGTTTTGCCCCCAATATGGACCAAGTAAACCTTCCACCAAGGAATTCAGTTCACTTTCCAGAAGGAATGAGCTGCCTTGCAGCTACCCAGTGCCAAGAACAGACCATGCCAGGCACCAGCACAGGACAGCCAGCGCACTGGCAGGTCAATGAGTTCAAGGTGTAGTAATGCCTCTGTGAAGGCAGTTCTACATCCTTTCTACAGAAGGAAGACGTGCCTGGAAGCTGCCATCAGAATGACTGAATCAGGTGTCTGCACATACTTACATGTCAGGTCATCCAGTAATTGACATCTCAGGTCAAAATATTCTGTACACTGAGACAAAAGTCTGAAACAGATATAAACAGAAGAAAGGTATACTTAAAATCATAAACTCTTCTCTAAGCAGTTGTCTTTAAAGATTGTGTGCTCTGTCCATCTAACCCAAAGCAGCATAACCATCCAGGTGTGCTTCTGCATGCTGCAGCTTTAAAAAAAATTCCTCCCCAACAGCTACTTCTGAATGTTATGAATGATATTTAATCCTGATTTCTTCCCTGGCCTCATGGCAATTCTAATTAGTTATCAGTTGACAATAAAACAACAACATGCTTTAACTTCTCAGTTACTTCTCTAGAAACTGCAGAATGTCTACTTCCAACACTTGGAAAGTGCTAATCTACCTTTTTCCTCAGAGCTTCCACAGTGCTGCTTATTTCAAAATGTGTCAGATTTGCTTCCTCAGTAAACACACATCTGACTTACCTCTGGTTGATTCCTCTCATGATGCTGGTTGGTGACCAAAGAGGCAGCTGAGCCCCAAGAACAACGCTCAGGAGGAACTGGTTTGGCTTTTGCACATCTGGGTGAGCTGATGTGTCTGTCTGGCTAAGGGTGTACAACTGGTCGCAGGCAACGCGACGAATCTGAAACAGTGTCATTGTCAAACACCAGCAGTGACTCCAAGGGTTTTTCAAAGGTTGAAAAAACCCCCACATTTCTGTTATGTTAGAAACCCAACAGAAGAAATGGACACTGAAATGGTGCAAACCAGGCTATCAGCTCTGCACCCTCCAGCCAGGGTTTCTAGAAATTTAACAAGCCCTGTTCATCCCTGAGTCCAAACTTCTGATGAACACAAATTATAAATTCAGATTCAGGGGAAAGATGCAATGACTTCATGCAAAATAGATGACATACGATACAATGAAGTAAGCATAAAAATCGCCAGATTTTAGAATATCCAGGATAATCTTAAACCAGAAAGAATGAATTGTAGGATGGTTCCAACACTTGGAATAAATTTTCAAAAGTTCAGAAGAGTCTATTAAATCTTACCCAAATCAAAGTTACTTGAAACTTTCCCTGAAGTACTAGTTTTACAGAATTTGTGTCACCAAAATGAGACTATTTTCTTTGGACTAGTCACAGCACAGTCCTGCGCATCTCATAGATGAAACAAGCCTAGAAAATGTAATACTACAGCATTTTCTATCAACCCATCACCAGATACTGGAATTACTAACAATTACAGAGGTTATTTAATCAAATATTAAACTGTGAAAATACTTGCAATAAACAATTTTATATTCAGACCATATGAAATTATCAAAACACACACAGTTCAGAAGAACATTCAGAAAGTTTTCAGAGGAAGACTCTCACCTCAGCACTTGGTGATCCAAGCAGAATATCAATGATGAAATCAGCAACACAAGGCAAATTGTAAAAAGATCCTGGAACAGAAAGGTACCAGGCTATCTTATTAAAAAATATATTTTAAAGTAAGTCAGTTACAGTCTTGCATTAAAATACCACAGGACTTAGAGGACATCAATACAGAAAAGCAGTAAAGGCTATTTCCTGATCTCCTTCCCTTACCAGAGGCTGCCACCACGATGTAACAGCATTTTCCTTGCCCTGCTGCAGCACCACTGTTTACACTTCCTGTACACAAAGACTCAAGTGCTAAACACGAGCTATGCAAACAGCAGCACTTACAGAATTACACACTTCAAAGGCAGTGCAAATATTTATATGCTGGCAGTAAGTCAGCTTTCCCAAAACATTTCACTAAAGCACAGCACTGCATGCCTTGCTTCAGTCCTGGGAAAAAAATCCCTGTAATTTTAAATGAAATATTGTGCTTTCAGCTTGAGCTGTCTCAGCTAACAAAGCTACAAGTTTCTCATTATTTTTTTTTACTCGACTATATCCAAAAGCCTCCTCCCACCTGGCTTATACTCCAAATAGTGAATAAACCAATTTTTTTCCATACCTAGCTGCTGACTACGTAGCTGAAGGCAGGTTACTAAGAGAGACAAAGCTTCCCCAGCAATGAGAGCATCTTTGGTGGACACAGACTGCTGCCTCACACAGATCCCAGCGTGCAGCGCCGTGGGCTCCCCTTCGCTTCCTGAACTGCAGTTACTTCCTGCATTAAAAAAAACCAAAACAACTGCTGTAATTAATTAATTTTTTTTCTCAGATGTTTTCAGCTTTTGGTCAGTTCTCTGCAATTTAAAAACTTCTCTGAATGCCAGATGAATGTACATAAATTTTCTCAGATGTTTTGTAATTTAATTGCGTAATGTCCTAAACTGGAAGAGACCCAAGAGGATGGACATCCAATGAATTCAGCTTCAAGCTCCTAAAGTGTTCTTTTAAGGACACTTTTAGATTGGTTTAGGGACACAGTTAACCCACCTGAGCTGCTAAGTCTGTTTCTAATCCCAGCAGGGAAGAGAGTGTTGCTCTCTTTGATGGGCTGACTACTTCCCACGAGGTCCAGGCGTCCTGCAGCAGCAGCCCACGAGAGGCGCATGAAACACGCCACTGTGGAGGTGAAATCGTTCACCTCCATGGTCTGGAGGGACAAGAAACAGCAGTTACTTCTGTGGTATTCAACAATCTTTGTTAATCACAGGGATAAGAGGAATGTATCCTCTGGATTCTTGCCAAATTGAGATTTACATTTGTTCTCCTCTCTCTTCTCTACACAGGTTCAAAGATTCCAGAGCCTTTTTGTTCCTAATGAGAGATTAGTGTTGCTGCCTTAGGAGAAGTAATTAATTTTTAAGTTCTGCACGAGGGTAGACACCCTTTTCACCTATCGAGGCAGGCATGCTGATTTCAATCATTCAATCCATTTGGGAAGCACTGCCCAACAACATAACACAGCTTTCTTGTCACATTAAGTCTTAAGTTTCTTTCAACTGGACTCAATGGGTTTTCAAATAACATTTTCTTACGGTACTGAAAAAAAATTTTCCATTTTCTCCACACTACCATCAAGCAAATTTAAATTTTAATGAGGTATTTGAAACAAAAAACTCGTCCAATTCTTCCTAGTTCAAAGCATCATGGACTATAAAGCCACAAGTTCAAGCAGAAGCCTTCTCCTTTCAGCTCACAGAAAATTAACAAGAACAAGATCTTAAGAGTTAAGCATGACTGAAGATAAATCACAAGTAAGATTTCTGTATACATCTATTTCTTGTAAGCACTTTTGGGGTACTGCTTCCCTTTGCAGTGCCAAAATAACTTATGAGAATGTTAAAATTCAGATCAAGACTGGAAGAGAGACTGATGGTCAAGATTTTCAGACGCTAATGGAGCCAGGGCAAAAACCTGGATAAAAGACAGATTGATTAAAAATCTAGGAGTTACACAACTGTCACTGGAGACGGCACTGCTACATCAAAACCATCAAACCCTTACTTGTATGGCAACTCTTGCTGCTGGGATGATTTCTTCCACCCTGATGGAGGATCTGTCAGACACAGAGAGCTGGCGGTAGGAGGACTTCTCAGGGGTTCCACAGATGGACATCTGCCTGCTCGCCTGCCGGCTCACGTTGCGGAAGGGCCGTGAGGACAGAGCTTCCACCCCATCCTTAATGAAATCCTCATCCAGCAGGGTGGGCATTGTCTGGCCAACCAGCAAGAACCTACATTCACAGAGCAAAACCACCAGGCTTGTATTTGAACTCTCACAGAGTGAATGAAACAGAACTCAAAGTACCAATTAATCTTAAATACTAAAAGCTGCCACTAAAAGCCAAGAAAGCAGCACTTTCTCTAATGAAAAGCAATTACATACCTTGCAAGTTGCAGGCAGATGGAATAGACTCCTTGTCTCGTCTCATAGTCCACCTCTGATGGGATGGAATCTCTCTGCATCACATTCACCACCAAACTTAAAAACAAATCAATAAGACAGACTCCATTTGGAAATGTTTCACATCAGGAGAGCTGCAATTAATTTGTCTCTATCCTTCCTTCCTCCTATTCACTCAGCTGAGTCCTAGTTCAAACTGACTTCTTTGGAGGCCAGCATCCTCGTTTTCCCCTTTTATATGTACAGATGGAAGCTTTCTGCTCCTGCTGGAAAATGCTTCAGGATCTCTCGGGCAGAGGACTGCCATGGATAGAATTACTAAGAGTAAAGTATACTTGATAAATCTCACATAATCAGTATTGTGAGGTCTTCCAAACCAGTCACACTGTGCCTCAACTCTTATCTGAAGGGTCTGAATTTTCAAGGCTGTAATTACAAATTTAATTTGGTTCCCACTGCATGATCTATACTTTGACTGCTTAAAATGTCCACTGGTGTCTACACAGGAGAGTGCAATGTACACACTTGAACTGCAACACGTCAATGTCACTAAACTATCCAAATATAATCCAAACTTTAGTATAAGCTACACTTGACAAGCTTACTTGTGCCTAACTTGATTTTGAGGTTTAACAACAGGTACTCTGTTACATATGACAGCTACTGGACAGTGATAAACAGCCTTGGGTGGATTTTTTTCTCTGAAAAAGAAGCTGACAGGTGTATTACTGTGGCAATAGGAAACCACACACAACTGCTAACTAAATGAAGTGCTACAAATTGAGTCAAGGTTTTGAAATCTAACCTCAAACCTCCTGCTCTGAGGAAGTTTTCACAGAAAGACTTGGCACAGTTTCTTGCCATTTCATCATCTGCAGTTGGCATCAGCTTGGAGCTCAGCACCTACAATAAATGAATAAATAAGCAAACGTAAACCACCACCTCTCGGTGTTTTTTATGTGTTGAAGTTTGAAAGTGTAACAGAAAAAAAAATCCACTACAAATGAAGCAACAAATAATACACTTACACAAAACTGTAGTCAGTAAAGAGAAATCTCATAGAAAATATTCAAGACAATTATGGTTATTATATTATGGTTATTATCTGAACCAAAGGGCATTTTGATCTCATTACAGTTTACAGGTTAAGGGAAAGGATGAAGTACATGGAATGTCATCTTCTGGTTCACTTGGTGCTCTTTATGAGCCCAAATTGTTCTTGCTTCCAGATTTTCAATTGACAGTATCCCATAAAACACCCTACAGATGGCTTACGTACTGATTCACACCTCCTGAAATAAAATTGTACTGCTATTATTCTGGTGTTTCTTTGTAAAAGATGGCTCAGATAATTCTAGAGGCCTCATGATCACC
This sequence comes from Oriolus oriolus, assembly GCA_013400235.1. NCBI lineage: Eukaryota > Metazoa > Chordata > Aves > Passeriformes > Corvidae > Oriolus > Oriolus oriolus. The sequence goes on along the minus strand of VXBT01007391.1, from coordinate 35,195 downwards.
ACCACTATCATCCCTCTCCTGTTTCAAATCAGCACTAATCTTCAGAGCGCAAACACACTCAGAAACACGGCCAGAAGGAATTCTGTGGTCTCCTTGGGTCAGTTCTCATTTATGTTTATAATCCGTTTCACTTCACATAAAAAACCCCCGACACCCAAACAAACCAACCAACCAACAAAACTCCCACAAAAACCCCAAAACCATCAACCAAACAAACCCCACCCCTTCCCAAAACCCCAGAAAACTCCCTAGATATTATTTACTTTCTTGAAAAGTCTCTTTGACATGTACAGCCAACAATGCTGCAAACAAAATACATCTCTTCCAGGTCCACAGGTCAGAAGAACGTTTTACAGAGCTCCAGGCATGAAATCTTATCACCCCCTGGACATCTGCAACATTCAATTTTCATCTCTTTCATATGTTCTGCAAATTTCCTGTGCACAATTTTTCAGAAAGCAGTTCAGACTGGTTCCCATATTTTCAACAGATCACCAGCTGAGGGGATAAAAAAGCACATATTCCTTTTCCTGACAGAAACCATCTTCCAGCTGGCTTGACTGAAGTTGAGGAACAAGTCCACTCATATAATCTACACATCTAATCCAATTTATTACTTCTCATCCCCTGCCAGAAAAGCAAGCAATTTCTTACTTGCATTTATTACTATTTTCTCTGGCACAGAAGCAGCAGATAACAGTCCCACCCTACTGCAATATAACCTGTCAGTTCAACAAGACACCCTAAACCATTTGCTTCGAGTTGTGGAACTTGTCAACATATTCCAAAGACATAATCAAGCATCTTTCACTCCAGCTGTACAGGAAAGGGGGGAATCCTAAGGCAGGAGCGTGATGACAGTGTAGGAAGATGAAGAGCTAACATTAGACTGTGGAAACCTAAAGGGAAGCAACGACAAGAAAATTCCTACAGTAATCTTGGCACACACCACGAAGGAAAGAGAGTAACTGTGTCCAATGCTCTGGAAGCAGTTGGCAATCAGTCCTTCAACCTCAAGGTGTTCACACCATATTTGTAATGGGCCCTTAGAAACAGTAGGGCTTGCAAGTAGAACTAAACACTGTCCAGCTTTTAGTGTGCAGGTTACAGTGTCCTACAAATGACACCAGCTGAACTCCTGTACTCTTTAAAATCCATTCACTGAACTCTAGGAAAGAATCTTTACATGGTCCAATCCAGCATTTTGGCTAAAGCATTTAGGAGATGTTTAGAGGTAAAAAAGTTCTATGTATTCCACTGTACCTGTGCAGCCAAAACAAGCCAGAGGCCTCTTGGTAAAAGCCCTGCGTGTTTGGATAGTGAAAATTCTTCCCAGCAGAATGCTTTGTAAAAATACTCCCCCACAGACAGAAAATGTGAGACTTACACAGCACAGAAGTTTCTGACAAATTTAACCAAGCAAAACCAATTCAACTTACAGCTCCCAGAAATTTTTTAAGGGGCAACTTTTTTTTTTAATATATATTTTTTATATATACACACACTAAAAATCACATATTCAGAATTCTGGAGATTCAAGCAGGAATTTTACCTAAACAGTAAGACTTTGATGTTTTTTTTGCTCCTCTCCACTTACTTCAGAATACTCCTTCCACCTTGCAAATCACACAAAGAGGGGCCTGGTTTCTCAGTAAAGTCTCTGAAGGGGAACTTTCTGTCCCTTTCATTCAGTGTAAAATGTACCACATGCATAAAAGCAGACAGTGTAATGATATTTGCATTATGACCCCATCACAGTGGACTCCTGCCCAAAAAAAATTTGAAATACTTAACAACTCTTAGTGCTCGAAAACACAGAAAGAAGTAAATTCATTTTCTTACCTCTAAATTGTAGAGCACTCTGAAGGTGGACATGCCTGGAGCAAAAGATCTGAAAAGACTTTCTAGTATTGAACTGGCACTGGGCTGATGTTGGTGTTTTGAAGACAAGGACGGGGATTTTGAGGACTGAGAACTGGATTCTGAAAGCAGTGTTTTCTAGGAGGAAAAAGCCACAGAAGAAATATTTGGAGAGTCCTGTGTTTTGTTGTAATTGGTTTCCTATAACCACTGTAATAACCCTCTCACCTCTGGCTGCATGGAAATAAGTCAGTAAATGAACACTGACTTAACATGAACTCGATTTTGCTGTAATTCCAAACCCTCTGCTATTACAATCTGACAGGGAATTTAAGAAATCTGGTAGTAAAATCCTCTTTGTGTAGTTCACCATGATCAATTATTTAATCCATACCTTCCTTCCCAGGGAATCAAGCTGATCAAGAGCCTCCTGAATAGCTGGGTCAGTGGGAATCAGAAGCAGAAGTTTCCTCACTCGCAGTGTTATCCTGAAAAGAAATCAGAAGTTACTTGCACAAAACGGGCTCAGCCACACTGGCCTGGTGGATGGCTGCACACAGTGGAGTGAGTATTCAGACGGGGCACTGTGAGCAGTTCTCCAACATCTAGTAACCATTTAATCTGCTTACCTTGGCTCCTCCAGGTTGGCAAGCTGGTAAAGCATATCAAACACATTACACACGAGAGCCATGACTACTCCAGGGAGGGATTTCTCCTGAGAATTAAGCAGAAATACAAAGGTCTTTTTCTCCCTTCTCTGTTACATGTAAATTTAACAGAGCTCTTCACTGAAGCAAATGGCCCAGATGCCAACCTGACCCACAGAAGTCCCAGCTACTTTCTAGGCTGAGACCATATTTAAATTTTTACATTATTCCATTTCCCTTTTAACAGTCAATTTTTGAAGCCAGACGTTATGACAAGCAAAATACAAAGCAGACCAGGAGTGATCTGAACATGCCAGTTGATGCTTCTTAGTTTATTTTCATACTGCAGCTTTGTTAGAAATGAAAATGTGGAATTCTCTACCCTCAACAAATACATAAAACCTAAACCAGATGGATCCTGTTTGTCTAAAAGACAATGCAGAAATGAATAAACACCAAGCAGGCTACCACAGGTGACTGAGTACAGATCATAAAGTCCAACCTGCATGTACAAGGCAGTCGTGTATTTAGATGATTTGTTTTCAATTGCAGTTTGAAAGCAAAACCAGGTTACTAAAGATTAGATGTTCTCACTGGAGCTCCTACTCTCTCCCCCAACCATCCCTGCTTCAGGAAAAATCTGAGGGAAGGCTTCAGGTCATATTATGCTGTACCTGTTCCATTGCATAGGATGAACTAAATACACTGCTGCTGTTGCTGGAACTGGTTGAGGAATCGGCAGAGCTCCCTGATGGAGTCCCACTTCCCGATGTTTTTACTGTAAGGATTTGTTCATCAGAGAAGCCCAGCTGGTGGAGTAGTTTCTGATCTTTGTTTACTGTTAGCTGCAAGAAAATATTTATCCTTTAGTTCTGGAAAAGACTCGATTTCATAAAGAATGGGAATTCTTTGTAGTTAACATACCAGGCTGTCATTGGCAAATATCTGTATGTTGTCCACAGGTGAATTCAACATCTTTGCTATCTTCCACCTGACACTTCCCACAGTTTCATTGCTATGAGCCTGTGAAATTAAACAACACTGGTTCAGTAAGTCTGCTCGAGCAGTAAATGCCAAGAAAAATTAAAATCTTCCAAAAAAGTCTTCCTGCACAGGGTGGTAAAAGTATTGTCCCTGAGAGTGAAAGGGTAGGACAGCAGAGAAATGCTCTAACACCAACAGTAAGCAAAAACCTTATTCTTCCCATCCTGGAGTGATGATCAAAACACACTTGGTTCACGGGCACTTCCATATTCATATTTTTAACATTTTCAAGAAGATTTATAAAGACTCCAGTCAATTTGAAAACCATCTCACTCTATTTATAAAACCCACCAAAAGTGGCTACACAACCAACAGTTCATGGCACACATAAGCTGTGCACACCTACCTCTATGGTGAAGGTATCTTTGGTAGACTCATATGTAACATTAAGGGTTAAAAGATGTCCGTGGAAAGAGGCACCATGAGGTAGAATAGTTCGGGGAACAGAGTAAAGGTCCTACAGGAAGAGAAGGATGACAGTAAATACCACCCTCAAAAATGAAGACATTTCTGTGATGGTTGGTAACTAGGGTTGCACGTTAAAACAACTTTTACTGTTTTTAATAAAATTGGAAGCTGTATTCTTAGCCTTGCCTAGAAGGAAATTACACATCTTACCTCTATTGTTATCACGTAACGCTCTGCCAACAGCAGCAGTCTCTCAATTATTACAAGTTTAGTTGACCTAAAGATAAACATTGAGAACAAGAGTAACTTGTCTCGCAGATTAATTTCCAATGCCCACGGGTAACTACCATGAATCGTCTGGTTTTGAAGGTATCTCTTTAAACTTGGAGTTAATTCAGCAGAAATGAACTAGGGAAACAGGCCAAGAGGCTTGTGTTGTACTGCTTGAGATGTTGCCAGCTTCAGAGGGAGCTTCATGTTTCTAAATGTCCCGCCCTATGCTCCTACATTTAAGTTACACATATTCAGGTATGACTAAGTTAGGCTCGAGGTTAAAAACTCATCCTTTTCTCTCCTCATTTAAAAAGAACCAAAACCAAACCCCATTGCCCCAGAAATATTACGTGATTAATAAGCTGGTAATAACCTGTGGGCTTTTTTGTTTTGTTTGTTTTTGGTTGGTTGGTTTTGGTTTTTGTGGGGTTGGAGGCAGGGTGGTTGTTTCGGTTTTGATACATTGTTTTAGGTTTTTTACGTCTATTTGGCTTTGGTTTTCCTTGTTTCGTATTTTTTTTTTTTTTAATTTAAACACAAGTTTTTCAAAATCTCTGGAACCCCTATTGCACAGCAATTGGAATATTCAACTGAGAAACCACCAGCATATGCAACTACCGATTACTGAGAATTTTAATTAGCACTCGAAATCTTGGGGGAAGCAGCTGGGAGCAAACATCTACTATCATATTTATTCCTTGAGAGGCTGGCCTACCTGTAAGGAGACTGAACTGATGTTGCCACTGTAGGCATAGCAGTTGCTGTAAGCATTTTTGTAGCTCTTGTAACAGCGTGTGTTAATGTTGGACCGCCGAGCGCAGAGCTGGCTGCCTGCAACACAGAGCAGAGCAAGGGCTGCTTTACAGGGACAGTCAGGATGCCCTGGAAAGCTCAGAGGACAAAAAATATTTGTGGAAAGGATTTTTTTCTTTAAATGGAATTATCATAGACAATTGTTCTAAGATACAGAACCAAAGGGATGTAAGTACAAGAATAATTAAAATTTGTCCTTTACCTCTAATCGTGTGTAGCAATCAGCAATGAATTTCTTGTGCAGTGATACTGAATCCTAAAGGCAAAATGTACAAATTAATTAAAACTTAAACTAAAATCATAGGAATTACTCATAAACTACTTAGAATCCAACAACTTACACAGCTGAACATGCAGAGGATCAAGACTTTATGAATGTCAAAGCACATTTATGTACAAACATATGCCTACCTTTTTCAATCTAGGAGTTAGATTAATATAGCTGTAATTTATTATCAGCTGAATAGCTTCATTGGCAATTTCTTCATCTGGTGACTCCATTGCAATCTTCCAAATGAAATCCATTCCTATTAATTCCAGTTTTTCTACGCTCTACATAAGAAAGAACAACAGTAAAACACGACTGGATTTATTACACAATAGTGAGTTGAACCACAGGGACAAAACTGTCTTCCATCTGTTGGAAAAGCACCTTCTGATTAAAACTTAAAAATTTTCTTTTCCAACATGCTGCCAAACTTTGGCACAGTGCAAAGTTAAACCAACTGCTGCACATCAGTGTATTTATACACAGAAAAAAAAATTGTTTACTGGTGGAAAAACACGTTCCAAAGAACAAACTCAGTCAAGCCAACCGAAAAATTAAATAATTTAAAAGCATGGAGAAATTTAATCTAGAATGGAATTTGTTTCCAAAAAGTCAACAAGGTAACCAACCACACAATAAACCATCACAAAACTTGCTATGATGCACGGCAAAAAATTCTGCATTTGAAGTAAGTTCTCTGTGATAAAGATCTAAAATGCCTAAGGAAAACTACTTAACATACAACCATTAATTTAACAAAACCACTGAAAGAAATTATAGTAGGTTAGAATTTAAATATGATAAGCCTAACTCCCAAGCAAAGAAGAAAAATAAAAAATAATTTAAAAAAGGACTTTCCCTGCTAGGGAGAAGGAAAAACAGCACATTAGAATTCATGATTCTTTAAAATAAACAGTTCAGTCATCCCTCCTGCAAAGTTTTACAAGCTACAAACCAGCTTCCAGCCACCAACTGCTGAATTTTAACTGTTGAAATTAACTCTCCAAGTTTTAGCTTCAGAATTTAACGATGCTAAAGCTGCAAGGACAATCTGCACATTAACACAAACGTGACCGTGTCAAACAGCTGTGACACAATCCTCGTTTCACCTCCTCCTGTCCCGAAGAGGCCACAGGTAGGACAAAAGAACTTGCCAGAACACACTCACCAGTTGAGTTCCTTGCCTCTTCAGTCGATGGTCACACAGGTTCACATTTTCAAAGAAAGTCTTAAATAAACTAAAACCTGTAAGTGAAAAAAAAAGGTGCATGTTTTTTATTCAGGTCAGGCTTAGTTTCTGTGCTTTTTTAAAAAAATGAAGATACCAAATCCAGGAGATGAACTTTCCCCTCTACAGCTAATAGAACTCAAAATGATAGAAAAAGACTCCATTATTATATTGATTTATAGAACTGGTTAGATGTTTGATTTGAAGGCTTAGGAAGCAAATTTCTGGTATATATTTCAACCCCAAATCTGTTCACCAAAGCCACTTTCTTACCATTCATAGTAATTTCATATGATTCCAGTTTAAGAATTTTCTCTTTGAAGAGCTGCTGCTGTACATCACTCTCCAGGTCATGCTGCCCTTTTGTAAACCACTCAAAGCACATCTGTGAATGAAAGGCACACACATCTTTTACCCCACTGTCACATCAAATATTTCAGTTTTATACAGCAAACTATGTCAGATACCACAGTAACTCATCTTGTAGAAGTTTTATCTACAGCAAGAGGTTCAAAATCTCATCTCCTGGTAACCTCACACGTTATAGAGGCTGTATTGCAGCTTTAGGGTACTTCACAGTCATTTTCCACCCAAATAATGCTGAATGTCTCTTGTGACTGCACCAACATCCACGTGCCCCTTTTGAAACCAGCATCTCCAACTAATCTCCCAGCCAATGTCCCTCTTCCAGTCAAATTTGATGTTAAAAGAGCATCCTGGCCATAAGTGAACAACCTCTGCCGCTCTAGCCTACACAAAGCATAAAATGCATGACTAGTTTGTGTTTGCTACTCATACTCCACATGTCTCAACAAACACACTCATGATCCATTAAAATTCCTTCTATAACCACAGAAACTGACTTTTCAAGTTTTTCTTACCTCTCGATCTAACTCACAAACATCTTGGCCAGTTACAAGGCATTCCCAGATCTCCCTGGCACGATTCCAGCCCAAATAAAGGGTGGCTTCTTGCAGAAAAAATGCCAAAAATTTTAGATGTGCCTCCAAATACTGAGAAAGAGGAAACAAAAACTCAAGCTTAAGACTTTTCTTTGTATTTCAAGAATTCTGAGCATTTTTTTTTTTTTTTTTTTTTCTTTTTTTCCAAATTTCATTGTCAAACAACAGTACACTTTAAAAAGCCTGGAAACAAAAACTGTTTGTGAGATTTATTTCTATTCTAAACATACTTTGTGGCTAGCTTTCTAAAAACAAACAAACAAACAAATCCCCTTGGATTTGCTTTTACTTTGCTGGTAGTGATATTATTTGACACTAAGTCAAAACTAGCGTGGAAAAAATAATTATCAAAGCATTAGCAACAAACTGCTATTTGTGTGTGTGGCTTCTATGGGCTAATTAGCAAATCTGTTTCAGGTATTAAGAGCTTCACAACACATTCAAGGGTATCATCTCTACCAGGGACTGAAGCCTGCGAAGAACGTGGAAGCTGCACAGGCTTGGCAACAATAGATCCTAGGATGGGGACATCTACTCTCCACCAGGTAAAGATTTTGCTAAGGAACTCGTGTAATTTTGTGTAATCTTTATATAGCTTTCTTCTTTACAATAACAAGGGTACAACAAGCCTTCATAGGTAAGTAGCAGAACTATAAATAAAAACTAGAGTAATTATTCACCGGTGAATTTCAAAAATGAAACAACAAGGTAAAGAAATTCAGGGTTCAGTACCTCCCGGTAAGTGTATCGGCCATCCACCAGTGTTGCTCCAACCAGCCCTCCTGGGCCTGCCACAGAGGCAGCCAAACGGTGACAGGATATCAAGCTTCCAGTCACCAACTTCACTATTTCGAAGTTCTTCTTTAAATCTTGAATAATGCTCTTGGCAATAAAAGAAAAAAAAAAAAAAGAGAAAATATGTTTTTAAAATAATAGATAAACAGATAAATAGATAGCAGTTTGCTCTTTGACAGACACACATCTCTTATCAGAAGGAGTCATGTTCCCCCCTCAGAGTCAGCTGCTCCCCTTCCAAGCACCCAGCCCCCTGATGCTGGTGTTTTCAGCATGTGCTGAAACACACGTGCTGCAGATTGCAAAGTCCCACACCTCCACACAGCCGCTCTACAGCACATGTGACTGCTGGCAGTTCAGTCTGTTTTCCAAGAGTCAATGTCAATTCAATTACAAAGCAGTTGGTCTAAACATTAGCCATTGTTCGTTTCTTAACACAAACATGCCTGTTAATTATTCCACAAAAAGCTGAGAATAAAATAAATTAGTCCTGACACAGCCAACAGATTTATACATACACACACACTCACAAAGGGACGGCACAGCATCTCTACTCCAACAGTTTATGCTACATTGCTAAACTACTTTTTAAATTGTTTATTAGCTAATTTTTATTTTTTTTAAATTCCAACTTCCACGTTTGGCAGAGCTACACAGACACAACAAAGGCTTCAAAAATCTCGTCAGTGTATAGCCTTACCTTGTCTTGTTTTTGGTAAGTTTGCTTAATAAATGAACGCGTGATTTCATGGAGCTGACGCAAGGCTGGCACCACCCACACAAACTGAGGATTATTGTGCTGGGACGACTGGTAGCAGGAAAGGTAAAAACAATTACACATGTGGTACATGCTCAACAATAGATTAAGTTTCCTCTCAGACTCCTGGAAGCCTAATGGTATCTGATAATGCTGCTGTTTCAAAACAACAGCTACCACCTCTGCTGGCTTCAGTCACTTGTTCCTGCTCCCTTTTCCAACACACTCAAAGTGCCCTTCTTCACTTTCCACAAGAAGTCCCTTGATACACACATATGCCATTTTGCTATCCCTATTATACAGCCCAAAAGTACCAGCTCCTTGCTAGAGAACATGCAAATTAAGTAGCCAAAAAGAACTCAATAGCACCAGGGAGAGATGATAACCACCACCTTCCTCAGTTATGGGAGATGAAGCAGGTCTGAAAGGGCATAAAAGGACAAATCCAGTCCAATGATGTTACTGCTAAAGCAAGAGCAACAGAAGAAAGAATCTCAACTACTACTGAGGTTTAAGAGACAAGAAATTTCTGATTGGTGCTGCAAGCAGCCCCCTGATAGGAAGCAAAGGATACTTAAGCTGCATTTTGAAAGAGATCCTACAAAGAATAACCCTCCTACCTCATTTTTAGAACTGCTCATCACTTTTCTGGGAGGCTTCATTTTCTGTAAAGTTTGACCACACAGACCAGTACTGAGGTTGCTTGTTCAGAGAAGTGATGTCTGGTTTAAATACTGACAACACCCAAATACCACCTACACGCTCAGAGAGGCTGAAGGAACCTGCCCATAATAGACAGCTCTCCACTGAAGACTCCCTCTGAGAAAGCTGCCTTAGCATTACATTCCCTCCCAGTTTCTGCCTTCATTTCCCTAACGAAGGGAAATAAGAACACCATGTATTTTAGAAGCCTGCTGTACGCTTACCCTAATCCCTTCTAGTTTACATTTACAGCTTTTGTTAGTGTTTCCCACTGCAGCACCTTTGTAGAAGCCCTTGCCTTTTAATTAAAGATAATTAAAAGGAATGAGATTAGGAAAGCATAAGTGAAGATCCAAAAGAAAAAAACTACAACTTTCACAGACATTCAGAACCCAAGATTTGAAATCCGTATTCATGAACACACAGAGGAGTGTGATCAATATCAAGAACCAACATACTATGCCTCCTAAACATCTAAAATCCTCTGCAGATGCTGCAACACAGACAAAACCTGATTTATCATGAAAGAAAAGAACAAAAAAAGTTAAAGCCTTTTTCTTTATTTACAGCATACTTCAGGCTGAAAAAAAAAGAAGACAGGAGCATTCCTGCAGGCCTCAAGAAAAACTGCCTGCTATGTGAACAGCGCAGGAGAGAATATATGCAGTCTTTTAAGCCATGCACATCTCTTCTGCTGCCAGGAAACAGTACAGGCAGCTTTGGGAACGGCTTCTTTATGTTACTGGAAAAGAGTTCAGTATTTGACTAAAATACAAAACTACTACGATTTAAATATCAATTTGCATTTTGAGACTTTAACGGTCATGCCAGAACACATGCTTTACTCAAAAAAAAAAACTAATCTAGGCTTTCACATGAAAGGGACAGTTAAAATACTGACATACCTTTACAGTGGTTCCATTTGCAAATTCTAACCTTGGGCCCATCCTGGTAGTTTCCCATAAACTGATCACTCCTTGTGCTGAAAATTTGCTTAAAACAAAGGCAAGAGACTTACTATGAGTCTCATGATCAACAAAGTGGCTCACACAAAGCCTACCCCTCTCGTGGACTCCCCAAGGTAAGAACTTACAGATGGGACACACAATTTGTGCATCTTGCAAGAAAAGGGCAACATCGAGGCTAGATACGATTTCATTTCAGAAAAGATAAAATAATAAACTAACCCTCTTAATATCCTCTATGCATTTGATGATGTAGCTCCTTTTGATTGCCTCTTTCACTGCATAAGCATCACTGAGGATTGTCAGGTGTTCCTCCAAGGCCTGCTGGATAAGACTACATGGTAACCTTGGAAGATGAGCCAGCTCCCAAAGTACCTCCAGAACCTAGAGGAAGAAGGGCAAGGATTGTCAGGATTGTCAGGACCTAGGGAGTGCAGAGACTAGCAACTCTACATTCAATAAACCAAAAATCCAAAGGAAAACCATCCACTTGCCTTGCCTGTGGTTGTCTCCACTCGTGCTTCTCGGCCAATGCGCCCGATGAGGCTCAGCAGCTTCTGCCTCACTCGGTCACTTTCTGTCTCCCAGCTCTGGACAGCAAAGAAATAGTGATTAAAGCACCTCTGTCAGGCTGTTACATCTCAAGTGTACACAAAAATATAATCCACGTTTGCTTCACTGCAGGAAAATCAAAATACAAACAAGTATGTTTCTAGCACACGTATTTCCTTATTTCTGTTGGTGGGAGTTACAGCACTAATTTGCTCAACTCTTTTTCAAATACTATTAGGGATTAAATATAGCAATAAAAATTTCACTTTAAGTCCCTTAGGACTGGCTACCGAATGTACTTAAAATCCAAGCCAATTAGCAATACAGTAGTAGATTAGACTTCTGGGTTAACATAAAAATTAGTAGCCAAAGTGTTATTTTTTTTAATAGCAAATTTTACATTTATACAGAAAATATAAACATATTCAAGGCATTTGCCTTTCAGTAGGCTGGATGCACAAGTACATCTCATCACTTCTCCTCCTAAGGAATGTAAATGCATGTGAAAACTTACCTTTTGGATTAGAACAAATAAATGATTGAGCTGATCAGAGCTAAACTTCACAGCAGCTGCAGCAATAATGGTATGTATGTTCTCAATCACAGTGGAGGATTGGCCCGACTGAAAAGAAGGAGGAAAACACAAGGTAGGTCTTTAACCCAAACAAGATGGAGAAAAACCTTCATGGAAGCATTATCTTACTATTCATACCAACGAGTGAGAATAGCAACTTTTGACATGTTAGAAATGTAAGTTCAGAGTAAACTGTCTGTGCTCCGCATTTCCCCGGCTGAGAAGCCTTTGGAGGTAATTCTAAAGCAGGAAAGTACAGGGCTGCCATCATTACAGCAGCTTCAGGCTGCTGCAGTGGCAGCAATACAAACATCACCTTTTCTATTGCTTGGTGAGGTTCATGTGTGGGGTGTTGAATCTTTGAAACTCTCCCAGGCTTTACTCAAAAGTGAGCAATACAAAATCTGCTCCCACACGGATGAGAGCACCATGGTAACAACAGCCAGAGAGGGGGAGGAGGTATTGCTTTTTATTAAAGAATAAAAGTGAGGGAGTTAGAATCACATTTCAACTCTGCTAAGCATTGAAGACTTGCCACACACACTGCAGAGCTGACAGTGTTCAATGAGTTTAGTCTAAAATATCAACACTTTCATAGAGAAGAAAACCATTTCCTGCAGTGGAAGATTAGTTCTGGTCAAAGTTTCCATGTGCCATTTGCATAAACACTCAAACCACCTTCCCCACACAGTAATAAATTGAATATCCTTAAAGTGAAGGCCAAAAGATGACTTGTCAGTCCATTATATGGACGTACAGGAAGGTAAAAGGGAATTCATACAGTTGGAGCCCACTCTCTTTAAAGTCACACTCTGACTTTAAATTCATACCTCCAGCCACAAACATTAATATCCTGCTTTGGTCTAGATAAACATTCTTGCCACCTGTTTCAAGCTGACAACCTCTTATGCCAAGTCAAATACTTTTGCAGTCCCTTAACACTTGTTGCAAAGAACTGAACTTCATCATAGCATTTAATGGGTGTGACACAAGAAATTGTCAGAACAACTGATTTTACGTGGTAAAGGAAGAAGCAGAAGGAAGTCATTGCATTAATTATACTGTCAAAATCTCAACACCTCCACATTATTGCAATAGAGATGTATAGATTATTTTAAAAAAACCCCTTCATCCGAGTTGTTTCCTTTGTAAGACAGCCTAAAAGCACCTGCCTAGTCTTGATTGCTTACCTGAATTCTCCAAATTTTAGTGAGCTCATCTAAGGATAATTTACTGCCCAGCAGTTCAATAATTCCCTTTATACGATCACAGTATTGTGCTTGGTCTATATTACCTGTGAAACAAAGAAAGGCAACTAAATGAATATGTTTCGAACAGTATTAGATACATTAAATTAACTTAAAAGAACTAGTTCTTTTAAAAGAGAGAACAAATCTATCTTCATTTGGAAAGTCTTTCTTTACTGTTACAGACAAGTCTACCAGTACAAAGAAAAAGAACCAGGCTTTTCCATTTTAATTTGTTTTGCGTATTCATCTGATAGCACACCTACAGAATGTTACTTCCTGGGGAGAAAAACACTTCTTTTCCCTCTTTTCTAGAGGCTAACAATATACAAACTGAGAGCAAAAAACCCCAGGTACAGCAGAAGACATTTGCACCGATGTCAAACAAAGGATTAGATGACAGTAACAGAATTTGCAGGGTTTTACTTCATTTTGGAGACAAGAAAAACCTTGAACTCTTTGGTTAATAATGCTCATCAGTGTACTGAAAGGGAGAAATGAGATTTTTAAATTTAAGTCATTCAAAGCGCGTGCCAAAAGGCTTGGTGAGAGTTCTTACCCTCCAGAGCAATGGACAGGACTGAATTCTCCACGAGCCAGTTCAGCAGTCGGTCTGTGTCTATTGCATTCTTCACTGACTTGGAGACAGTGCTGTCTTCTATTAATTTTGTTACCTAGAAATAGTAAAATGTGAGATTCTAACAAAAAATTCCCACCAGCATCACACACACACACAACGAAATCTATTAAAAAAGGCTTATGGTGAAACTTCAGTGTGAATCCTGAAATATTTTTAGCACAGAAGGTGTTTGAGATTTTTTGGGTCAGTTGTTTTTGGCGGGGTGGGGGGTTTTTTTGTTGGTATTTTTTGTTTGTTTTTGTTTTGTTTTCATTTTTCAATAAGCTGCTTAAAGGCAAATTCCTAACCAGAAACACCATGTCATCAGTCTCTGATGTAGCAGAATCTTATTGTCAGTCTGACACAGAAAAGCTGGCCTGTGCTGCCAGGTATTTTTCTACAGACATGCCAGAAGTAGGTTATCTCAGGCTTCTGCTTGTTACACTCAAATCAGTGTCCTATTTTTTATCCAATACTGAACTGATACAGGCTCCTCACTCTAGGGAGAAAGAGCACATTTCTGCTAAAATCTTCAAAAGCTGCACTTTCATAAATTCACCACGGATACACAGAATTTATGATTAAGAACCAAACAGCAGTGAGGTTTAACATCTCAATTTTCTCATAAAGGCAAAAAGCAGAAAGGATGGACTCAAAAATTACAGCATCCACGTACAACTATAACAAAAAATACAATTACATAGTACAATGACCTGATATGGTTGGACTAAGACATCAGTATAGGTTTAAGTCCCGTTTGAGGTTTTTTCCATTTCCACTTAGTGAAAGGAGAAAAAGGGATATGCCACAGGATGCTCAGGATTATCCCAGAGTGAACAGTCAATGAATAGCATAGACCACTGCTTATAAATCAATCTAAAATTGCACTTCTTAGAATTGTGTACTTCTCAAACCACGTCTAACTGGGAGGCCTTGCAGTGGCTACTAATACTATAAACAACTCCTGTCATATTAACTTGTTTAGGTGTTTATTTTGAAATGAGCTTTCGCTAAGGCAACACCATTTGCAAGGAAATATCACACCATCTCTTTTTTTAAGGCTGTGGTTTCAGTGGCTTATTAACAACCCATCCCACCTAAACACAGGCTCTCGTGCACACACACACACAGAGACAGACAAAAAGCCAACCTACTTCTTTGAGGGAATTCATTTTTGCACTGAAGTGGGGGGATTTCAACATGCGCAGCAGAATGTCCAGCCGCAAGTCATCGACCGCCGTGACCAGGTCAGGTTGGAAGCGCATACACAGCAGTTTGATCCCAGACAAGAGCTCAGGGATACTCACCAGTCTCTGTTCGAAACAAAACAACAAAAAAGGGACAAATAGAGGCATTGGTATTTTTGCTATTCTGCTACAGACATCAGTGACTCACTAAGAGTGGGTTTAGTGACCAAACAGAGACTGTTTAACTAAAACACAGTACCTGGTACATCTGAAAGTATTACTTGTACACTAGAAATTTTAAGACAATGAAACCTTTGGTTAAAGCTTCAGGTTTGGTACAGCAACCTATGAATGCTTTCCTGTTTGAAATTAACAATTTAAATCTAAGTAAAAAGCCAGTACAATTTAATAGAAGTGAAGGCCAAATTCAGGGTAATGCGGGCAGCAGCCACAAGTTACACACACACTTTACCAACAACTACCAAATTCTCAGAAGCAAACAGCTAAGGCAACAGTAATATGAATTTAACAGACTGGAAGACAGTAAATATCTTTGAGTCAGAGAAGCGAGGATTCAGCATACTGCACAAGGGCACCAACAAAACCAAAAACTTGATAGCAACAGCGGCAAAATACTTTAAAAAAGGGTCATGAATCAGATATTTACTGAAAAGAGTATTGAATGGAATTGGGTAAATGCATTTTCATCTATG
Source organism: Oriolus oriolus (assembly GCA_013400235.1). NCBI lineage: Eukaryota > Metazoa > Chordata > Aves > Passeriformes > Corvidae > Oriolus > Oriolus oriolus. The sequence continues at coordinate 19,581 of VXBT01007391.1, read as the reverse complement.
TCAGAATTCAGAACAGGCTGCATTCTTGCCAGTGAGAAGAATGCCATTGTTCTAGTTTACACTGACAGCATTTCCAAGACACGCAGGAAGTTCTTCCTAAATATTTAATATGTAAAACATTACCTTGTCTTTCAAGTCCTTCTCTTCTACATTCTGTACATATTTAATCATTTTATGAATGACTGGATCCAGCATGGGCTAAAGAATGTGAGAAAAGGCATGACAATCATTTTAATGTTTCCTGAAATCAATAAAATTACTTGAAAGACATGTGGCAAAAGGAAATACTTAGCTGAAAGCTCACTATTAACTTAGAGATAAAGCAAGACCTACAACAAAGATAAAACTATCCTGGTAGCTATGTCCAGGAAAAAAAAAGCAATTAGATTAAGAACCCATTTCAAACCACTGTAATGCAGGTTTGCACAAAGAGACAGACCAACAGCCCTCTAAAAACACAGCAGTTATTAAGTGCACGTGCCTCTCTGACTCCCAGGGGCTTCTAAACTACATCCTCTTTAAATAAAGTCTTTCAGTCACTTCAGTCAATAGTTTTTGGTGGTGAGGGCAGGTGTGAAGCCTGGAGTAACGTTGGCACATACAAAGAGGTCCTGGTGAATTTTTTTCCTGTACCACAAATTTTGTAGCGTAAACTCTCATATCCATGGGCTTGATCTCAGCCAGAAAGTCCAACTAAAAGCAAAATTCATCCATCAGGCTGGATTCTTTTCCCACATGGTTTATACTGATGAAGCTTACTAATGGCAGTGGTAAAGCTTCTCATTGCTGCAGATGTAGATACATGGCTACAGATCATTGCTTGGAAAACGAGTCTGAACATTGTCTGAGCCCTTTATTCAACACCTCAGGATGCTCAAAATGGTTCTTGTAGTTTCTGCAACGTGAGGTTTGAAGGCTTTTCAAATTAGTCACCAGTTTCACACCAACACAGTTGGAAATGAATTTTCAGTCCTTTTGTAAGTCATAACAAAGATATTTTACCTGTACTACAGAAGAGTTAAGATATTCTGCACAAACTCCAAATGGTTGAACTAACGCAGAGATTGCCTGAAAGGAAGACAGCAAGTATTTAGGTGCATATTTAAGAGATCTTTTCATAGTTAGTAATCTATAGCTTAAAAGGCAAATGAAGGTGAACAAGTTTTTCATAGTTAGTAATCTATAGCTTAAAAGGCAAATAAAGGTGAACAAGTATTATTTATCTCATCATATATTTCCAGGCATTTGCTACAACTGTTTTTGGTGTGCAAGTCCTTTACAACACATGGTTTAAGAAAGATTTACTCTACGGCACACAGTAGAGTATGTGCTATATATTATACATGGCATGCAGTATGTGTTATATATTTTTGTCTGAAATAAAAAATGCCTTCCCAGTTTTCACTAATCGTGGTGCTCTCATCACTTTGTTCAGTGTTCTCTGACAGATCCTGTTTCAGTCACAGAAATAAACAGACGGAAAGGAACATATCACATTTTGCTTGCTCTCTACAGCAATCAGAAGTGTGAATGCAAAATTTAAGGTTAAAGCCATATGGCAAATTTTTTTCCCAAAGCATTACGTGGGAGAAAGCTTTTGTAAATGTGTCATATACATGTCAAGATCTCTTCAATGCGTGATTTTAAAGTCGTATCTATCGTCAAGAAATTAAATGTGTAAAGGTATTTGTTTGCCAATAAATAATATCAAAATCAGTTTGTCTTCACACTGGATCAAGAACTGTGGAACTGAGCGTGCAGCAGTGTAATCCAAGGCCCAAATGAAGTGACGTTGACCCAGATTTCCTTCCTAAGCAAGCAGTTATTAATCATTAAACAAAGTCAAGTCAAAGTTTCTATTACAGGACTGGGATGTAAATCAAGTTTTTCCTTATTCTTCTGTCAAGCTCACATATGAACCTATCTCTATATAAAGCAGCAAACATCAATATCCTAAGCAAAGAAGTTGAATTCTCTCCAAGTGGCATGTCACTGAAAGCAGACTGATTTTATACTGGGGACAAGATTCCACATGACATTGTTTTCCTTTAGCCTCCTCATTCTCCAAAGCTTGAAAGAACTGGAAGTCTCCTGAATATAAGTTAGGAAGCTAAAACTAACCAAGTTAGACTTCATCACCAATAATAGTTCAGCTCTGTTGAACCAGTCAGTTTTAAGACATAGCTCTTGAAAAGTTGTTCAGTATTAGACACTGTCTGTCTTCCTAAGGATTTTTTTCCTTAAACAGTGATTTCTGTAATAAATGACAGAAGTCAATTCACTTGCAGCTAAATGCAGCTATGGGTGCAGTAAACAGAAAACCAGGGACCTACTGATGAACATACAATGAAGCTACTTTGATTGATGTCTAACCAGAAGGCTGAATGCTAGCAGAAAGGTAGGCTTTTCTGTGAAGTCTCAATTGCTTTTCAGTCAGGATTCTTATGTACAACCTCATTTGACCTCCAGCCTGACAGCACTTCTCCAGGGCTCCGTGGGAGTGTTGCTCTGGTATCAAAGAAAAGGTAAAAGCTCTGCCAAAAGGGACACTGCTGGTTCTGCATGGAGGGTGCAGTGGAAAGGGAGAAGTCTCATGACAGAAGATGGACTCACCCCAAGTTCAATATCTTCTGAATTGAGTTTGGACTGAATTGCTGAAAATCCACCCAACTCTGCAAACTGAAAGAAAATAATCAGTATTACATAGTGAACTACAGTATTTTATCTTTTAAGTAAGAGATTATAGAAAACACTCCACTGACAGTTCCTGAGGTGCCAAAAAGTGCCCTTTACCATGGCACATCTCATCCAAAAGAAGCTTTGTATTTTCACAGGAATTCAGGAGCACACTGGGGAATGCAATGCAATTACACATGGTATCAGTGTTTAAGCATCAAGCTAGAAACTCCATCGAGTAAAAATGGACATGGGGAAGAAAGGCAGATCACATACAGCAGCAGCTGACTGGACTGCCACTTCTTCTTGGGGGATCTTTGCAGCCTCAGCTGGGCTCTCAAATTCCTCTAGTCATAGATACCATGCTAGGGTAAAGGTCCTCAAGGGAGAAGGCAGCAACTCAACAAGCTGTATTTTACAAGGCAGGATTAAAATCTCAGACTATTTTTTTGTGGTTGTTAGAAAAGTGAGGAGTGAAAAAACAAGTCAGGGTAGGGTAGGGGAAAAGAAATTATCTCTGAAGATCAATGAATTCAAGTGACAAACAACAATTCTGGTTTATATTCACCTACCCTGTTTACCAGATCCACCAGCCACCCGTGAGGTTCCTTGAACAACAAGAACATGAACAAATTAGCAGCTGCAACATCAATGCTGAACATCTGTCTTCTGAAACAGACACTTGCACAGACACGTTCAGCCCATTAACCTACACCTCAAATGGCTGTACTTTTACACAAATGGAACAATGTTTGTAACAACTCCTTTATTAAGTGCAGCTGGAGCTCTGGTTGGCTCTCATGAGCACCATCCTGTTTTGGACTCTGCTTGACATCACTGCCCATGTGCTGTGGCAACAGATCACACACTGTGACTGCTGACTCTCACACAACTGTATTTATAGCACTGTAGCAGTGTGGAACATTACTAAAACACCTTTCCCAAAGCAGCAGATATAGGATTTTCTTTCTGTGGCCACAAACTTGTTTCCTGAAGGAGAAATCAACTCCACTGATGCTGTTTTGAACCCACCCATTTGGAACAACTGTGACAAGACAGCGTCAACCTCAAAAACTCCCTCCTCGCTAGTGTGTCTGAATTGAAGATATTTTATCCTTGGCTGTCAGAAAAGCACAAATTATCTGCTAGAACTGAACACTTGGAGTTATCCTGGTCATTTCACACTCAACAACCAAACAGATGTCAGTCCTTAGATACACAGATCCACCTGTTGTGTGCTTCATGTCTAAAGCAACACACAGATTGTTGTGCTACTTTAGACATAAAAGTACACCCATTTATAAACGTAGCTTTTAACATGGAATTGGAACAATTTTGAGAGCACAAATTAATGTTTACAGACCAACATATACTCAACATCTATTTGCTATAATTCTTGGTGACATATTTAAAATTCGTGTTATAAATACCTACTACTCAGTCTTATCTGAAACAAAGACATCCACCCTAAAATTATTTTTTAGGGCATGGCCATGCTTACCTTCTGAAAAGTGGATATGGGTGAGACAGCATGCATGTTCCCCTCCCCAAAGACTTCTGCCCAGTTTCTCTGGCACACCTTCATTCGATTCTTGAAATGATATTCATTGTCGGGATTAAATGCCTTGAAAGAAAAGCCCATGGCAATGAGCAGGTGGCTTATGCCAGTTTCAAAACTTATCTGGATAATATTTGACTGTTTCAGCTGAGCATTCTCCTGGCTGACACTTACAGATCTAGCAAAAAATAACACTGAACACAAGCCCCTGCTCCTGCCTCTCAGTTCTCACCATACAAAGCATTTTGAAGCTTCCATTCTGTACTGACAATACCCAAGAACCACGTGAACCAGAGGTTCATAAAACAGAGAAGTGAACTCAAAGTATCAGTTTTAAAACATAAACAGCAAAGTGACAGAAACGTGACTTTTTTTTTTTAAACTGCTAGTTTTCAGAAGTTTTGAACAGCACCCACTCCTCTGAATTGCATACTGGATGTAAAATACCTGCAGCAAGCAATGGCTGCAGACTTTAGGACAATGAACTACAACTTACACAGCTGGAAAAAGCATCAGCTGCATAAATACAGAATGCCAAATACCCAGGTATTAGAAACTGCATCAGAGAGTCAAATACCATTGTAAGCACACCAAGCAGGCCCACGGGGATAGGGTCTTGTTTCACTCTTTCTGCAACCAGGTCCACCAGCAGCATGAGCATGTTGTAGATTCCTTCATGGATTTCGGTTCCCCACTTGTGAACAGCACTGGATGTCAACAGCTAACAAGGGGGTAAAAAAAGTAATTTTTTAAAAGTTTGAGCACAATCACAAACCAGGAGAAATTTATCAACTCCTGAGACTGTTTTCAGAGCAAATGTTTCCTTGGAGTTCACTCATCACTGTCTGGTGCGTTTTTCAGATGTTCTTTCTGCACTAATGGCTTAAGAGTTAATTCAATTTTTAATTTTGCAGAATAACACCTTAAATCACAGTTTATGACAGAAAATAAAATCTATCAAACTGTTTTCCATTTGCATGCACAAGCAGAGGCTGTAACCTTTGCAAAGAACGACTAATATGAAACGAATCTGTTTGCAGATTGAACACACAACTATTAAATCTTGAAACAGGCAGCCACAAAGCTGCACTGATTCAGCTGAGGTAACCATTTACCAATTCACACTTTTTGAGCAGCTTCTATTGGAAAACAAAGCACATGTACCACGAAGAGTGAGGTATTTAGTGTTGCTTCCACCTACTGAAACATGTTCTTTAAATCTGGTTTCATGGTTGTTTATAAAGGACACTTGGCTGCCATCTGCAAACTTCATTTAATTTCTGCTGTATTTGAACAGAAGCAGATAAAAGACTTAATAGTTTAAATGCAATTACTTTTTGTACCACTAATAGAGTGTCGTGCAAATATTTCACCAAATTGGAATTCAGCACATCCTGAACTTAGATTTCTACAGATTATCCTTCTGGAGGAACAATCTACATTGCTTGTTTCTTATGCAGAATATACCAAGTGATATAAAAATATTGTATGTAAGATTAGTACTCTGATAACTAAATGAAAAAATAATTTTTCCCTTAAATTTCTACCTTCCTTGAATATAATTATATTTTCAGTATTTTAACACTAGCACGGAGTAACTTTTTAAAGGGTATGTACGTGATTTTATACATATAGTCTAAAAACTGGGCAGGAAATTTAGGCAGTACTTAGAGTGGATGGAATAGTGGGAAGTCAGTTAGTTTGGGAAGCTCTGTAGAGAAAATTCACAATAGCCCAGAGAAACACAGGGCATTAAGAACTGAGGTGAAAGATAAAATTCTAAATGGATTGTGAAAAGAATTTAGCAACCCTCGGAAGAAATAAGAGAAAGAATAGTTAATGGAAATTGATCATGAACTTGCCACCAGTGGCCATATCCAAGGGTCTCTAAACCTCTCTTTGGGCTCTGGTAATTACTACAGGGTTATTCATTTAAGGGGGAAAAAAAAAGAAAAAGCTATGTGTTAAAGCTGGCCAGAGTTCCAGAACTGGGACCTTGTATGATATAAGTTTAAGTCTCTATGATTTTAATCTAGGAAAATAATTTGAGTGTGATTTTAATCTAAGAACCCACTCAGTAGCTGCCTGAAGTCTGGATTACAAAACACTTTTTCTACCACGAACAATGCAAAGAAACACTGAGCTGGCGTACTGTGCCTACTTACCTTTTTAAATGCTTCAGGCATGCATCTGTCCATAAACCTCTTGCAATTCTCATCAGAATCAGAAAGACCTTTACAGAAAGGAGAGTACTTTTTAACAGTATTTTAAAAAAATTACTTTTTAAGATGACCTCAGGGACCTTGTTGTAAATTTTTGGGAACACCAACCCAAACCAGCAGCAGTAAACATGCTACTGTTCATTCATAACTAGCATGCTTCTTAAGCCACAAAAAGCATGAGTCGAGAGAACTTGCCTTTCAGAACTAAGAATTAGTTTCACAACACCTTTTACAGCTTCTTCAAGCATTATTAGCACCATAAGTAACTTGTAAACTTCAGAGTTTACAATTTGTACATTAATGATGCTTTACATGCTCTGTCCAAAATGAAATGAAAGCACAGCCTTTTAACACAGATTGGAAACAAAGAAGCAAACCAGAACCACTTAACAACTTCTGCTCTTCAGAGAGATTACAACATTCCTTTAGTCTGCCATCAGGCATGACTGAAAAACTCTTGTACTCTCACTATACACCAGTTGTTGGGTGTGGTGCCTCCACGACACTCTTAACCCCAGCCAAAGTACTGAATACAGAAGAGTCAAATTCAGATCTAATGCAATGTAAGCATTTCACCAGGGAAATCAACCACTTATACAAGCATGGTACAGCAGGGATTGAGATGACAGCTTGTTTTTATGAATGGAAAATAACCAGCAGCACAAGGCAAAAAAAGAGTCAGTAATTTAGCTGTGAAAAGATGTAATTCCCACAATCATTAGAACATAAAGAAACATGTGCGCAACTTTTTGGAAAAAAAAACTTCAGCAAACAAATTGCTTTAGAGAGAAAGAAAAGAGATCAGTGTTGTTTTTACAGCATTGGGTAGAACAGTTCACTGTGAACCACTTTCCCAGAGATGTGATATGTTTTGCAGGGTGCAAGTATACAGCAGCAAGATTAAAGAGAAAGACACAACTGCCCAACATTCTGTCTGTGACACTCTCTGAACAGATACTCTATGTATTTGTGAAAGGGAACTCACCCAGTCTTGCCAGGTAGGTGGATGCAATCAGGCACTTGCCTAGAGACTCCTCCCGCTTGTAGGGTATGGACCAGTGATCTGTCAAAACTCTGCTCTCCAGTTCATACAAGTTGGTTGTTGGAAACTCAATCCCTTCGCCAGAGCAATTCCCATTTTCATCATTTTTCTGTGGGTGAAAAAAAAAAAAAAGTTCAAGTGACACAGTTTCCTAGACACATTAAAGGGTTTAGAAAAGGCAGCTGTGCTTGTAACAAGCATGTCAAATTCTCAACCCTAAGGCAGCTTGTGTTTTTCAAAGTAGAATTTAATATTTCTATTTGAATTGAAGGGATTACATACCTGGATGTATTTCGTGTAGGTGATAACTACTATGTTTACGTAACTAATTGCTAACTAATTGCCTATTTAAGAGGCAAATCTGGTTCCATAGCACATCAGATCCCAGAGCCAGGTGATAAGTACTTCCAGTCCCTGTGAGACTGTAGAGTACAAATTTTGATCTCCATAGATCTGCATATAAATCCTCTGTTCAACAACTCGTGTAGAATATGGGAATAGCTTACTCTATGGGAAGTCCATTTCACCCCATCACATTAGAAATACAGGATACTGTTTTGGTTCATCAGGATTTTCTTTTACTAACTAATAATCTACAGAAAAATCTACATCAAATATAGTTGTATTTGATGTAATTACAAATGTAATTGTCCTTCTCCTGAAGTCATAATGACTGCAGCTAAGCTTTACAGGTTTCCTGCTAATGCCACTAAAGGACAGCTATTTCTGTGCACAGGACACAGAATTACCCTCTGCTCTCCACTGAGTGCCATATGAGGTAACTGTCTCAGCAGCACCAAAGAAAGAGTAGACAAGTTATTCATTTATTTTCTTTTGTTTATTTTTTAACCTCCCATAGATGCCAGCTACCCCATGTGTCAAAGAGTTCACATGGACTACCTTTCCCTGCCTCCACAACAGCAGGCAAAGCCAGCAGGAGAAAGGACAGAATGTCTGGATCAGGCCTGGCAGCGAGCAGGAGCCACTGCTGGAGACAGTGGAAAACAAGAGCAGTGATGGTAACAAGATCCCACTGAGAGAGAAGCCAGGGACATGGAGGGAAGGCAGGAAACATTTGAAAGTAAAAAAACAGACAGCATCAGGAAAGTGAATGGAACAACGAGAAAGGAATAAACTAAAAGAAAAACCGAGCTCTGGAGGAGATGGTATACAAAGAACGGAATCAATGTATGCACACAAGCGTGCATCCAGCCCTCTCACGGCATTTGCTATTTGTAGGATTAGACCTGTTTTAAAAAAAGTAAATGTGTCATTCACTTTCATAATGGTTCAAAAATATGAAGCCAAGGGAACAGCAATTGTATAGAGCTTAACCTTTAAAGTTCATGGACAGCATGCAGGCTGGATTTACGAACACATTCTGAGAGCAGCAGTACAATTTATAGGAATGGAACACAAAACAGAGCTTAGAAAAAAACCACACATCAGTGTTTGGGAAATAAAGTGCCACCTTTCTCCAACCCCCTACTAAACATTTAGTTCTCAGTTTGTCTTTATGGGAGGTTGTATTTTAGCAGACCTGAGTATCAGCTTCTGAAACTGCCGTCACCTCATCCAGCACTGTGCATGGAAGCCTAATGTAATTCCCATCCAGCAAATCATGCCCTGTTTAAATACTTCAGGTTTTGGAGAAGAGATGTTTGAAGGTCTAAATGAAAAGACACTGAAATTATTTAGAAGCATTTTTTAGCAATTAAACCGTTAATTACACAGCTTCTGTAAAGAACACCCATGCAGAACACAAAACCATTTCCTACAGAAAACAATGTGCAGTTATAAAGAAAGTGCTCACAGTAACAGAAAGGGAATGAACTTTTCGTATAATAAAGGCAGACTGAGTATAATAGAAACACCCAACTGCTGGGTGTTCAACCACTACAGTTCAGCCTCGAATTGTAGCCAAGGAAAGCAACATTTCAACAAGTGTTCCAGAAACACAGTTACAGTTGCTTCATTCCCTGGAGGAAAGTAAAATAAAATAAATAAATAAAAAAAAATAAATTAAAGCAATGATAGCAATTGCTATCTTACGAGGTGCAGAATAGCAATGCAGACCTTCAATTGCAGCTGAGAAACTTCACTTGTTGTTCTGCTTTCCCATCTGCATCCAAGCAATGCTGCTCTTTAGTTACCCGTTTCCACACAAGGGACTGCCAGGGTCCATGACAGAAATTCATACGAAAAGTGAAATAATACATGTTCTTCACTGTGCATTCAGCTTCCATTGTCATAAATTATGCTTAGAACACATCTGGACGATTGCTAGATTAAGTCTACCAACAGTGCAGTGAAAAGATGGTTTTACACAAAAAATGAGTGTGGTATTTGGAATATTGCCCTAATAATAATGGGAACTATTTGCATTGAAGGAGCACACTTTCGGCACATTCCAGGAATTAAGAGGTAATGAGGATTCTTGCTTGACAGTGCTCTGCTACTAAAACCATGTGCAGAAAGTATAAAGTTCATTTATTAATTTTAGAACACACCACATCCACAGTAGCTTCACAGCTACTGTGAAAGCTGTGACAGTCTCAAATACACACCCAGGCAGTTTAAAACCCGAATTCCCCTTCAAACCATTAATAAATTTAACACTCTGCATTTCTGGGAGATTACAGAGATGTTCACATTATATTACTGAAGACTGAGTCGTGTTTCTTACAACACATCTACTACAGGAAACAGTCTCTTTAAAGACTTACTGCTGCTCTTTCATAATTAGTGTCTTTCTGCACATGAAAAAGCCCAAACTGTTCACCACCCAATTTTTAAATCAATTTGGGCACTGCTTTTTAAAGTGAGGGATTTATTACCAGCAGCTGCTGCAACAAGGTGAAATGTCAGCTCAGTTCTTGCATAATCTTATGTTGGCTGGAGATCTGCACAGAGATCTCACACCCCAACACAGCCTGGAGAACTCACGTGCTCTGCTGACATTCACAAATGCAACACAGCCCTGAACACGTATCCACAATTAATGGTCTGTAACTGAGGAGCTCGGGAACTGTCACTGCAAACTCTACTGACAAAGGTCCCTGGAGGAAACAAAAGATTTTAAAGAAAATTTATGTGAAAGTAAATAGGATACAAGGCCATGTCAGCCTCCCAAAACGTGGTTTTCTGAATCTTGTCTTTGGGGAATTACATGGAGTTTGTTTGCTTGTTTACATATAAATTGTTTAAAAATAAAGATAGCTTTTTAAATATATCCCTCACCTTAAATAGGCAATTTCAGAATGATTTCTGCCAGTTGATGATAACCTGCAGTATCAGGACTCTGCAATTCTGGCTGAACAGACTTAACACTGGACTGACCCCTGACATGTTAAGCACTTGTAGGGATGTTCTTCTATAGAATAGTAAAAGGGGAAAAAAAACCCACTAGACCCTATTCCTGGTAACTAATGGGTCATCCAAAGATAAATCGTCTAAAAGGCTGTAAGAATCACTCTTTTCTGCAGCAGGGAGTCATGATGCACATCACAAATCTGTGACTATTTCTGCAGCTGAAATACTGAGACCAACGAACTTTTGCTGACAAACCTTTAATATAGTTTTCCATGCCTTCTGATACATCTCTTATTGCACAAAAGCCCTTAAAATCCCCTCATTCTAATAGTCTTGACTCTTCTGGCTTATTTTCAAGGTGTGAAAATTCAGTTATGATTAAACACACACACAGGCTCCCAGGAGAAATACCCTCACAGGAACAGGCTCAAACACTGATTCAAGATTCCCTCTCTGGGGACCTGGCACCTCCCAGAGTTGCTTGCAAGGCTGAATAAACAAAAATTGTTCAATATCTGATCGATAAAGCGTTGCTTAAATCTGTAGTATAAAACCTTCTATTGACAAGTAACACAGAACAAAGATTAGCACAGAAAGTGAAATATGAATTAACTTTAATTGCCAAAAGGTCACAGTTTAAAGCTTCAAAATGTATTCATGCAGTATTCAGCTAATTAACTCATCAAACACTGCTTAACTAAAGCCACTGACAGTTTCCATACCAGTCACTTTACATAAAATAACAAGGAGTTTAAGACTTGTTTTAATTCTAATTGGCAACCTTAGTAATGAAATTACAGTCAAATTATGATTTAAATTTGTTAATTTGATTTTGATAGGAGGCTACCAACAGAATCTATTATCACCACAGCTAAGTCACATGATGTGCTCTTGAATCTAGTATAACTTAGGAAAACAAAACCCCAAAGTCACGTTTCTTTCAACAAGCAACAGGATCAGACTTCCTAAGACACCAGCAGACCAGTTACCTCCACCTCAAGCCTCTCCAACAAGTGACTTTCACAAAATCACCATCATTTTATAGCCAAGAAAACAGATTTTGATGTTTCATTGCATTGTTAAAAAAACAACCATAAAACCTTGTTACTATGTACCTACAAACAGGACAAAGTTTAACTGCTCTGAAAAGCAGTAATGAACAAAATGCCAAAAGCCAGAACTAGCAGACAAAAATTTCAGGTCCACCTTTCAGTTTTTATCACAGACATAGTCAACATAAAGAAATCAATTTTCCAATGCTTCAGCTTCCCCAGCTGCCAAGCGTCTGCAGGGATGCTCCCCTCTGCCACAGCGCCGATGCACCACGCACAAGTGTTTGCAGAGCACTGCAATGCTCAGGTGGAGGCAAGGTGAGAGAAATACATCAAATACCCATAAAAAATAGAGCAATTCTCTGCTCTGATGTACTGTGCCCATCAATTTGTGGGAGAAGCTATGAATCCTGAAGTCATGACCTGACAGTCCCCTCCATCTGCCAGAATATTGATTAAAGCAGCTTTTACTTTCACGCCTGGATGTCAAACCTTTTTTTCTTTTAATTAACTCCTAAGAGGAGGATATTCTGTTACCTAGAACTGAAACACAGGGGTAAGAATTCAAAGCCTTTCAAACAACTCAAAGCTACCACCTTGCACTTACACATAAACACTAAGAACAAGGCGTTGAATGTTTTAAAAAATCGTCATATTTTCATACCTGTAACCTACTTGCTTTTCATAAACTGGTACTCCAGAAGCTTAAAGAACTTTAAACTCTTGTTAAGTGGCAGATGAGGAAACAAAATTGAAGAGTATTTCCTAGCTGCCTGTTCCTGCACTCAGATTGAACCCACTGGACCCACACTGCTATAGGAGCAAGCTTCATATCCTCTTGTGAATATGTCAGTATTAGTAAGACTCAAAAAACGGTGTCACGTATGGAATTTCCACATGATGTTTCTTATCTGGCAATAAAAAAACCCCACTGTGATTTCCTGAACGTTTTACTGACAAACAGGCATTTACTTGCAAAGTATCATCACAGTTTTTAACTGTTTTAAGTCCTAAAGAGATACAGCATCTCACCCTTGAATTTTCATCCAGAGAAACATACCTGGACGCAAAAATTCTAAGTGCAGCAACAGATAGGAATGCTTTTTGTTATTTATGTTCTGCGAAGAGAACACAAGCTTTTCGGTGAGATACACAGATGTTTTGTTTTGTTCTTTTTTCATAGAAATTAAGCTCTTCAAATTTTTACTATAGACTACTTTATACAAACAAATGCAGTCTTATCATAAGAAAAAAATGCTAGTATTTTGTAATGATAATATACAAGAATGATACCAGTCTACTACTAAAGGAAAGTAAATCTGCCTTTACAGACTCCACCTAACTGAAGCTGATCTGGACTCTCATCCTATCATAGAGATGCCCTAAGAAAAACCCAATTTATTTAGTGAACTTTCTCACAGAAGGTTTTAGACATTGACCTTAAGTGAGAGTTGCACAAGGACACCGTCAAGGATGCATGTTTAGACCAAACCCTTAGTAGCTGTAAAGGATTATAACAAATCATAACCACAAAAACCCCATGGGGCTCCGCCTTTCCTCTGCCCCCCATCTCTGACAACCAAGAACTGTGTAAGACTGGGAATAAGAACACAACATGAAACTGAAAAATAAAAATAAATTCAGCAAAGCTGGAAATTAACTCAAGAGTTTCTGAAAACATGGGTTGTACTCTCTCCCTGATTTCCAGGGTGCTGGTGTGATGTTACCAGGCAATACTCCCTGATGCACTTGCCTACTTGTTCAGAGATAAACATAGTCCTGAGCGTCACAGCAAAACAAAACAACCGAGGCTCTGTAAAAATAGCACTTGAATTAAAACCTCAATTTAACCTCAAAAATACAAGAGGCCACTTTGCCCTTTTATACGGCTATTACCACAGTATTCAGTGAAACCTGAGGCAGAGATTCACTACAACCACTTTTGGCAACATATTTTCAAGTCTGATAAGTTGTAGGAGAGGGAGAGGTCATGGAAAGCAGTGTTAGGAATGCCATTCATAAGGAACCAAGGAAAACACTTATTTTCCATGTGTTTTCACTATTCTCTGTGGATATATTCAAAAACTCACTCCAGTAATGTAACTACGAACAGCCAGACTCAGAGTCAACACCATTATTCCTCCCAACCCTTGAGTTTTCATAAGCACAAAACCTCATGCTTGTTCTCAAATAACTCAGAATAACTTGGTGTGATATCAGATAAACATTGTGCTTTAAAGCAACAAAACAATGAATCACAAACCCTTAGCATTTCAGTACTTAAAATTAAGTCAGTACTTGTATCTCCCTTTGCCAAAACACCAAGAATTAATAGAGAAGTGCTGCAAAAACCACTACATAAAGTATTTATTGTAGCATTTTAGTGACCAAAGGTCAGGCTCTGGAAAGGAAAATTAATTCAATAATGCTGCTAAACACTTATCTATATTTCCATTCTACAGATGTATGCTCATGAGACAGAAACCAGAACTGACAAAGCAGCTGATTTCAACAGTGTGTAATTCCAAAATTGTGACTAATACGAAAAAAATCTTTAAATGCCTCTCGAGATTGCTCTGCTGGGCATCAGAAGAGCCAGAACTGTTGTAAAGAAGTGAGCAGGAGGATCAAGTGGCAAGAAACAGTGGGAACACTGGCCTTTAAAATTAATTCTAAGTTTGGCTCCTGAAACATACATACCAAAGGCTATTCCTACAGAAGCACAAATACGTGCTTTTTTCAAAATAAAAGCTTACAAAAGAAACAGGCACTTCCTCTTTGCCCTCCTCATACAAAGAGCTACTGTTCCTTAATCCAAAAGCAATCCAAATGATTTGCTGGAATTAACTTCTAACACTGGCTAATTTGTTTTTATTCTCATTCTTCCTTAGTATTTCACTTCCTTATTAAACAGCTGCCACAGAATAGCACTGTAAACTGGGAAGATGACCAGAAAATGCTTCCAGAGGACATTATACCAGAGACACTTCCTGCCCAGCTGAGAATTTGGCTGTACAGAGCTGTCTCCCACCTTCACTGACCCTGCAGGCATCACCTTCACCAAGGAACCAGTAATTACAGAGTGCTCCTCTCAATCCAGCAATTACTCTAACGATCACATTACATGATAATGATTTTGTGAGTTATTCAAAACAAAGCTTACATTTAAAATTAACCACCTGCATCCTTCAGTATCACCCTTATTTCTTTAACTTCATGTAGCATCTCTATTGGTCTGTGTTGTATCAAGAATGAAACCCAGAGTACTTGCTTTCAAATGCTTTCAAGAAAGCATTAATGGAATCAGAATATAAAAAGAGGTTCCATACCAGTGCCACTCATTTTTGAAAACAGTGATGCTGAAAACCAGGAGTGCTAAAATACTAATTCCACTTGACATTCTGATGGCATCCAGCCAGGGTCTTGATGCCAGAATCCACCACAGAGCTTTATTTGATTGCTTAATTGTTTTACAAGGCCAATTCGTAGACAAGCCACACTGTAAAACTTCCACATGAGAATGCAAGAAATATTCACTTTTGCAAAGCTCAAGACTACTTACAACGGAGGAGACTGACTTTAAATGTGCAGATTTGTAGCATGAAATCCATCTCATTTGCTTGGAGGCTAAATACTTTCTTTGTCTTTAAATAAATACAGCTCCTTCCACCATTCAAAGATCAAAACTTCACAAGCCTAACGTCCACAGTTCTCCTAATAAAGCACACCCCATTATCCTCATTTTACACATTAAAAGCTAAACCAGAGGTGAAGTTACACACCCACCGTGACGCAGCACATCTGTGGCAGAACTGCTTTCAGTCCTGAGCTTTAATAATGAGGAGAGGTAGGGTTTGAACACCACAGTTCTGCAGCATGACTAGTGAGAATGCTCCTGGCACTGGCACTCGCTACAGTCGCCGGCCTGGCTTTTTTTCCACAAAATCCCTTCTCTTGCAGTCAAACAGCACCTCAAAAGCAATCTTGGACAAGTTTTATTATAAACCTTACCTAGTAAAATCTGGCATGTATGAGCTTTTGATCTAGTTCAACTGAAAAAACATAAATCAAAAGAGCACATGCCGAAGGGGACAGGAATAGCCGGAGGGTAATATAATGTGTTCATCACAATTTAGCCAAAAGGTCAGAGTAATGGCTCTCAGAAGCTGTTTTAAAAGCAAACTAAGACTGTTTTAGTGAAGGTTATACAAATCACTGGTAAATGCTTTAATATTTTTACCTGGTCCTCCCCATAATTTCAAGTTCTCTGGTCACAATCCCCACATTTGTTTAGCCTGCTCTTCTCCACCCCATTCCTCCCAAACTCACTAAAGGCAGCAATTGTGGCACTTGCTTCAATTCATGGACACACTGACAGACGCTGTCATCGCACTCATTTATAGTCTTGTCTTAAATTATAAGGATTTAGCAGCAGTTCATAAAACAGCTTATCTGTCAGTCAGATGAAGAGATGAGCAGAGCATCCCTCACCCGCCTCCCGAAGCACAGAATCACACCGTGACAATCTGCACGTTGCCTAAGGAATAAACACAGAAATCCCACATTCTTGCCAAATTGCAAGATTTACTTTTGCCAGCAGATATAAACATAGAAGTTATGTCAAACACGCAAAGTTACCTCTTGGAAAAGCAGGTGACCTCAGTCTATCAGTGTGGTTTGGTGCTACAAAGGGCAAAACTTCCTATCAGCTGTAAACCTCAAGCTGAACTTCCTGCGGTTTCAGGAAGACTGCACAAATGAACTGAAGCCCCCTTTGTATTTCCAAGTTTGTCTGGCCTTTTCCTTTTGATGAGTTAAGTGTGGCCATGCTACCAGCATCAATGCCAGAGGCACACCACAGCTATTAACCTAAAACTGAAGCAAGTGGGGAAACATGGGCCTGCTGAAAGTGAAGTTTTAACCTCATGACATTGAAATCTATGCACATCTTCATCTCAAGCCTCACACAGGAAGAAAGCACAGGGCATATGCTGGGCCAGCTCACAGCAGCTATCTTGCTTCTGGGCCAGTTACTCCAAATTCAAGCTTCTTTAACACTTCCAGACAGCCCTGAAGACCAGCAGTCTGGACCACTGAAAGAGGATTCACACTGATTTTTACAATCTTATCTAAAGAAAACATGTTTTAACTAGTATGATATGTAATCTGGTTGCTGTGCTCTTCTCAAAGAAAACCACTAGACAAGCCTTTCTTTGATCCACATGAATGCTGAACAGATTCTAACATTATGTAATAGAGACCAAATAAGCATATGCAAACATAATGGATTCATTACTGATTAGGGAAAATGTAAAGTGTTTAATCATTCATAGACCTATTCTTGTATGCATGCTAAAGTGTGCTCAGCCAAAAAAAGCATGAAAATTCAAAGTACAGACCTGTTACACATGTCTTGAAGAATGACTGAAGCATTCTTGTTGATTTTAAATTATAACATCTAATCCTAACTTTCGTTCATGAAGTGTTAGACTTGAACATTTTACTTGGGGGAAAATCTAGGAATTCTCTTCCTGTGATTTATCTCCTGTTTATCTCCTGTTGCTGATATATAAAATCCAAAAATCTAACACCCCAGTTCCTCCCTACTGAATAAAACTTAAAACTGGTATTATGAAGAGAAGGAGGAATACACACTCGAAGAGCTGTTAGAAAGAGAGATGATACTGAGAAGAAGAAAACCAGAAATAACATCTGAATTACCACAAGACAGCATGGGGTACAATATGTTTCACCATAATGTGTATGACTACAATGAATAATATAGCTGCTTCTGCAACGGCTTTCTGTACAGCTTCATATGCCATAAGCTTCTGCTGAATGGAAAACTACTGATTAACCTGATTAATTACTGATTAACTGCTTAAAGAATAGCTGTAGCTTATTAAATGTAATGCTAGATTACAGCTGACGAATAAAAAAAAACCCAAGAACTGATCACATATCACTTTCCCCCTTTCATAAAATGTATGGCAAAAGCTGTTAGGTTGCACTGCAGTGTTAGACAAATATGCACAGGCAACAATTCCAATCTCAGGACTTTTATAGATATAACTCTTTTATTACAAAAATACTGTTTTGCATACACTTGCAGGAGTTGACAGATGCTCATATGCAAATTGATCCAATTACCAAACTGAGGCACGAATTTATATAAAGTTTCATGTAGCAAGACACCTCAATCCTTCTGAAATGCCTGCTCTGTGCAGAGATTTACCTACATTGAAATGTTTTGACTTCTCTCCTGTGGGTTAAAAAGAACACAAGTCAGAGCAAACAAGAACGTGAGTGGCAAGGGAAACTATTACAAAGTGTAAGTAAATTTGATACAGGATGAAATAATGGGGGGGGCGGGAGAATCCTCCGAGAGTTGTCAAAGTGCCACTTGTAATGGGAACAAGAGCAGGGAAAGAAGTGCTTCTCTGAAGTTTACACTGACAGCTTCTCTTGAAATGTCACACTGACAAGCCAGACTGTCCCAGCTATAACTACATCCAACCTAAACGCCAACGAGAACTCTCATTCACTCTCAATCCTTCACGGGGAAGGTTAGAAACCAGTTCCCTGGTGCTTCAGTCAGGGAAGTTGAACAGCGGCTCCGCTCCTGCGCAGCGCACGTGCCATCCCACGGATCGCCTTACTCCACAAGCACACATCAGCAGCTTAGAGGAGCTCAGGATCTAACCCAGTTAACTCAGTGAGCAGGATCACCTATCTTTATTCCGCAGGACTGGACGTCAATGCGCCGAGGCTACGGATACGGATGATCCGTGCAAGTGTAGTTACGCACCAGATATGCCCATGGATTGGGCATGGATGTATTTATAGACACATACACATGCATGCACAGAAAGGGAGCACTTCTCTGGCACAGAAAACCCTCAGGACACTCTCCACTGAAGCCTGGGAGGGTACATGAGGTTCCCTGGTTGTGTTCAGGAGCTTAAGCATCTGCTCTTGACCACTGCTTGAGACAGAGACTATGCAAGGTGGTCCTTTGGTATCACACAGGGGGGCTTTCTGCTGTTCTCACCCCACGAGTCCCACAGTCTGGACACTACTAATTAGCTCTCTTCTTATGAGCACTCTGCGAAGTTTTGGGAAAAAGACCAGGAAGAGGAGAAGGCTTTATAGGAAAGCACTACAAGACTGTTCCAGACAGCAAGGAAAGCACCACGAGTGTATCTGCTGGCTGAAGGGTTCAGAGTTCTGGAACGGCAAACAAGAAGGAAGGAGAGAACCTGCAAAAGGCTGACATTCTCCAGCATTTCTATCTACTTCAGTTTTATTTTTGATCACAGCCCTAAGTTATGAGTTAAAGCTCTGTTTTGAAAAACATTTGACCTCACTGCGTTCCTATTTCAGAACTTACGCTCAGCTTATCCAAATAAAACTATACGTAAAGTCATACCCACACTGCGCTTTCCCTCACATTGTGCAAACAGTTAAAAAAATAGACAGCCCTTAGTCACCGGGATTATGCAAGAAGGCACAAGAGGGGGAGCGAAAAGCAGAGCCCTACGGTAGCCACACATTCCTGGAATGCCAAGGAAAGCCCTGGGTGCGCTTCACCTTGCAGCGATCGCAGGGAACGGGCTCGGGAGCGCGCCGGGCGGGCGACAGGCTGGAAATGGAGGCGGGTAGGGAGCCCCGGGCCCGGGCAGTGCCGGGGGGTCCCTGGGCACGTCCCGCCGGCCCCAC
>VXBT01007390.1:0-18798 GCA_013400235.1 Oriolus oriolus | reverse complement strand
CCCGCAGCCATCGGCCCCGGGGAGCGGGCACAGGGGGCCCATGGCTCGGCAGAGCCCGGCAGGGGCCCAGCCTGGCCCGACAGGGGCCTGGCCCGGCCCGACGAGGGCCCTGGCCTGGCCACCCTCCGGTGAAAACCGGAAAAGAAGCCCAAATTTCCTGCCTCTGTGCTGCTTTTAGATCCGCAAAATTGTGGGAAGCGATTGCCTCAGAACTTTGTCACTCAACTCAGGTTCAAACCACGACAATGGGGCTCTGAGCAACCTAGTCTAATGGAAGGTGTCCTCCCTGCCTATGGCAGGCAGGTTAGAGCTAGGTGATCGTTAAGGTCCCCTCTAACCCAAACCATTCAGTGATTCTATGATAAAACAAATAAAACAAGCCTGAATCTTTCAGTTAGTGGCCCTTTTCAAATGTAGGGTCTTTATGTTTCCAAGTCACTTGGCTCCTCTACCCTGCACCAGGTGTTGTGTGTGTTTTCCCTGCTCCCATGTTCTTCTGAAACTTCTCTGTGTTGCTGTTCCACATCTGCCCGATTTATTCTAAGAGAAAGGATGTATGTTATATTTTTTAGGCAGTGGGGCCAAACCCCGTAGAATACTTGAAGGAAGTATTGAACGAGGGGGCGGATAAGAAAAATCTGTAACTGAGTATATTTTAGCAAAAGTGAGGCTCTGTTGGATGCATATATCAGTTTAGATCTTTTTTACTGATACCAACAAGCTACTCTGATTCCTGTGTTATTTCAGGTATAGTGGTGGATCATGAGATATGTGGACTTCTCGTATGAGAAGCTGCACGTATAGACATATCTCTGCTTCTGAAGTCTTATGGACACTGTGTGATTATGGCTTCACTGCCATTTGGTATGACTAATGACAAACAAACAACAATAATGACAATGTTAAAGAGACTAATTAATTACTATTCTTGAGACAGTGTAGAACTTATTTTTCTTAAACTTCCAAGCAGAGAATAAATGGAACTTCATCCTTTAAAATCTCATGGATATTAAAGGACCAATTTAGTCTATGGATTTTTATATTCCTTTTAGAATTTGCTGTATTACTCCCTTCCTATCTGCCTTCTCTCCTTGAAGAACGGGTACACTCTGAAAACAGAACGGGGATGGCTAGCACCAACTTCTGCAAGTATTTAAGTTTAAGAGCCAGTCTTTCATTTTTTTCCTGGTGTCGAGAATACTATTAGATATATGAATAAGCAATTTACATTACATCTGACCTGAGTTACAAGACGCCAAGCATCTTAAGTCATGAAACAGTTCTACTTTGAGTCTTGGTGAAATGTTAACTGTCGATTCCTCTGAAACATGCTACATGGATTCTTTCATCCATAGGCTTTGCCATTTATAAAGTGCCTAGATGGTGTTAATGAAGCCCATATGGACTTCAAATGAGCTAATTTTAGTCAATTAGATACCTTAATACTAGAGGATTAACATGAAAAGTCAAAAGCAATGAGAGCTGGCACAAGTTGTTTAAATTAGGAATTTTTTTTTGTCGAAGAAATGAGGTAGAAGTGCTGCTATACCAAATTCTCCTTGAGTTAAGAGGAGGCAGAAATGGTGTGTGAATTCAGGAAGTGGCTGCAGCTGCTGTTCCTTTGCTACCTTTTTGATGCCAGAGTAAATCTTCAGAACTGACAACGGTACCTTGAGCTGGTACCTGCTCCTCCAGCAGTCACACAGAATGGAGGATTGGATAGAGTTGCATGAACACTCTGTCCCCTGGAACATTTTTTGTTCACAGGCACATGTGTCTTAGGAGCTAACTTAGTTGTGCCTGCTGACTTCACCATTTCAGAGCCAACATGCACTTGTCTCTGTGGTTCAAAGAAATCATGTTGATGAAGCCATTTGTTGGTTTTAGGTATTTATTGATAGGTTTCAGTCAAATTGATTACCTCCGCCCACTTCTTCAAAAAATGCATATATAAAAGCTAAAGTTTAACAAAGCAGAGAAAAGCAGTTTAGAAAACTCTCTATATTAAAAGGCTACTAATGAAGTGTATTTATAAAAAGGAATATTTGATGTTTAAATGAATCGCACAAAAAGTAGCTTTCATCTAAGTTATTTTTTCTAGAATTTATCTGGAATTCATAAAATGTTTATATATGTGTGTGTGTGTGTATATACGTATGTATGAATGTAAGATGTATATATTCTTTGAGGGATCGTTTTGCATCCCTGCAAGACCAATGGACCAAAGACCAGAAGCTTGTAATGTTAACATGAAGTTAAAAGCTTAGTTTCAAG
The DNA here is from genome assembly GCA_013400235.1 of Oriolus oriolus. NCBI lineage: Eukaryota > Metazoa > Chordata > Aves > Passeriformes > Corvidae > Oriolus > Oriolus oriolus. The sequence goes on along the minus strand of VXBT01007390.1, from coordinate 16,524 downwards.
TCCAAGACAAAAGATCCATGCTGTTTTACTTATATGATACTCTATAAGTGTCTTGGATTTGTCAGATGAATTAAGATTGCTAAAGATTTTTCCCTGATTTAGTGATAGGTTAAGGTAGTAATTCCCTTGGAGGATTCTGAGGCCTGGGTTCTCTGGTGGAGAACCAGCAAATTCTACCACATCCATGTGACAGTGAGGTCAAAAAATAACACTTGATGGACTTCTGTAGTGCCTGATGCCTTTCTTCCAAGATAGGCAGCTAAGACTGGATGGATGAAGTGCCATATTGGGATACTTAACCTCTCTTAGCTTTTAAACATCCAAACCTGCTGAATATAGGTCTCATCCACTAAACCCCTTTTCCCAGGTACAGCCTTTAGTTGTACCTCCTGGCAGTGTTGCAGTTGACAGTTTTGCTTTCTGTTTTCTATGGAGGCAACACAGTGTCATGTTCCCTGGGATTGCGGTCACCCTACCATAGCTCCCTGATGGACTGTTTCAATTACTCTCCCTACTCTCCAGGTGAAGCTTCCTGTCCAGATAGTGTAAACCCCAAGAAGACTAGAATAAAAGCTCATTGATCAAGTAAACATCCAAAGCTGCTTTCTTCTAAACCATTTCAGGATGTGTCTAAATGTGCAAACAGCATTCAGACTGCACCTGAACAAGTTGTTTGATTGAATATAATTGTGCTTTGTTGATTTTCTGTCACATTGTAGTAGGCAGACCCCTGGAAGTGGGACTTCTATAGTGTCAGCCTTGTTCTGGCAGACATGGGTAGAGGTTAGGGGCAGGCACACATAAACAATTATTTTGTCTGTCAAAAATGTATACTTAATGTATTCTCTTTTTGAGGTTAAGAGTATTTCACAGTGGCACCAAACAGCCATCAAGTTTTGTCTGTAATGAATTGAGTTGGCACAAATCAGCAATGAACTAGAATATAAGAGAGGTTTTTAATCAGCTCTTAAGCCATTTGGCAAATGAAGCTAGAGCTGTGTGAGGGTGATGAAATAAAACATCTGGAATGTCCAGAGCTCTGCTTTCTCAAGTACAGAATAATAAAGCATCATGAGGGGTCCACATCTCATGATCAGCTTCGATTGTAGAGTTGTTGCCTTTGCAGATTTTACTCTGTGGCATTGTGATGTAATGATGTTCTGTCTTTCTGATATGAAATACAGGGGGTTTGGTTTCTAAATTAAAGTTGGAGTAGTGAAAACCATTCTTCTGGGAGACTGCAATCCCACAGGTAATTAAGAAGTAATTTTCTTCAAATAGCATGGTTTGGAAAAAAAAAACCAAACCAAACCAAAATCTTGAAAGTGAATTGACTGAATTCTGCTATGTTATCTAACTCTAGCAGTTTGCCAAAGGAAGAAAAATAAAAGTTTTTTTTCCCTTCACTGTAATGCAAATAGATAGAAAAATACAGTTTTGTTGTCTGGAGCCAAATGCATGCAGGCAATACATTCATATTAATTTGGGTTGAATTTTAAGAAAATAGCCAAATTAGTTTCCTATGTGCATGAAGTGTGATCTAACTGATCACTGTGTATGACTGCAAGTTACCTGTTCACTTTATTTAGGAAATACTTTGAAATGTAAAACTAATGTAATTACATGACAACACCTATCATGTAGCACCTACCTCCAATAGTCTCCAGAGGTTTTAGTATTCTGGTTTAATTACTCTTTGGCACTTTAGGAATCATTTGTGCTGGGCTTATGATCAGCATAGTGCGAGGCTGAAGAAAGCTGTGTTTTAAACATCTTTGTGTTCGCCCTACCCTTTCTCTAGTCTGGAGGCCTTATCAGGGAAAGTGAAATAGAGCTTGCAATACTAGAAAACAAACATGCTGAAATGTGGCACATAGGCACAGCCTCATGAGAGGATGAAAATTCAATCTGTGCTCTGCTGCCTATGAATTCACAATTAGCAAAACTCGTGTGCAACTTCATTCTTTCCCTGTTGAGTTGGGATGAGTTAAGTAAGATGGGACGAGGAGAGAAGAGGGGAAACCAAGCTTTGTATTCTTCTTTGAAACCATTACATCAATGAAGTATTGAACTGGAAAGAACAGATCTATAAATTATTATATTTTAACTTCCAGCCAAATTCTTGAGCTAAATTGTCTGTATTATTCCAAAAAGAAGATGAAGGAAATCTAAACCACTTCGTCTAGACTGAGTGAATAAGAACTATTAACTACCAGTTAGTTAAAGAAGGTGGCATGTTAGCGTTTTCCTTTAAAATGGGATTTTTTACAATTAGGGAGACAAACTTACATAGAGACTGCTTTCTCTGAGTGTTAACCTGTAGTTAATGAGAAAAGTATCAGTATCAGCAACTTCCCACATATTAAATTGAATATTTTGTTTCATCAATTTGATTTGGTTTTAGTAAATTTGGCTCTAGGATCAACATAGTGCAAGCAATATAGTCTCTTTTTGGATTCAGATTTGGTTTAAACAAGGCAAATGTAATACTTCCATTCTCTTTAAGAGCTGGAATGGAAAAAAATACGACTTGCAGTATCTGCATGTGTTACAACTCACTTGTGAATTGTTTTGTTCAAACATATACAGTCAATAAATATTTTACTGTGATCGTATCATGCAACTTACTTCTTGTTCTTTGAAGTACTTCCGAGAGTTCCATAGATGGTTTAGTTTGGACTTTATATATAGGTAATTGACTCTTAAGTAATTTCACAGCTACCACAGGAGAAAAATGAAACTTAATTAAATTTTCTATGCTTCTATATAGTTTCAGTTCCCTCAATGTAATAAGCTTCTGTTGTCAGCATGTAAACTGGTGCTACCTGTGCGATTAATGCATGTCCTTGTATTTACTAGGATAAGCAAACCGGCAACTGCAATGCAAAAATGAATTGCACCAGTAGTTTTTATTTGATACGGTCAGATAACCTAATGTACTATCTGGTGGAGGCCCAGTAGTCATCATTCAGAATCTTTATGCAACTGCCCAATGACATAGAACTATTTCTGTAGGTCATTCTATAAAAATGCCTTTCTCTTGCTGGTAGTGGAGTTGTGAGGCCCTGCTGCTGTACTGAGTCTTCTGCTGAGGTCAGTGTTTGAAAGTAAGATAGGAACCAGCATTAAGTGGTCTTAAGAGGCTGAGCTGAACTAAAATAGGCATTTGTATGTCTTTCACATTGAACCACTTGTAACAGCTGCTCTAAGTTCAGCAGAGGCACAACACACTCCAGTTACAGCTGTGACAGCACCTATAAATGCAGGCAGAGGCTTGTGCTGAGGCTCTCCAGGACTTCTGTGAGATTTATGCCAGACTTACAGGGTTGGGAGAAGTCTCCTTAGCCAGGTCACTGCTCTGCATGTGGCTGTTGTTGCCCAGAGAGTAGCTCTTACTGTCTTCACTCTGTTGCGGCAGAGCTGGAAATCTATGCTCAGTCCCATAGAATCGACCTGTAGCTGCCACAGCCTCTTGAGCCACATCTATGCAGCTAAATAAAATGTGCCTTGGCACTGAGGTCTGGGGGCTGAATTCTTTCCTCGTGTTTCCTCTTCTGTGCCCGTTCAATGTCCTTGCAGCTGTAAGACACAGTTACTGTGTTTTGTATCTTTTTTCAGCCCGACATACCTGCAGTGAACTGAGGGCTTCATTGCCACTCACTTGAGTGGTGCTCTCCTTGCACAAAAACACAGATCAACACTGCATGCCCAGGAATGTTTCAGATGGGAATGGAAGGGTTACAGAGCCCATAAGGCCTCAGAAGACTGTGAGGATGGAAGGGTGCTAAACCTGACTATGGGCAAACTGTGCTTAGAATCTGCTTGGCCAGGTATCACTGAGCAGGGCAGTTGGCAGAGAGTGCAAACTCCCCAGTCCATACAGTCTTTGGGAGCTCAGAGCTTTTGGCCCTGTTTCACTAAGTGGAGGAGGTGGTCACGGTGAAAGTAGTTGTTCCTTGTCCTTACTACTGCAGTATTTTTGTGGCAAAGCTAGGGAAGTTTTTCAAACTCACTGAGGTGTAATTGAGAGCACAGTTCAGTGAAACTGTTAAAATCTGAATAGCACTCAATAAAAGACAATCCAGGTAAAAGATGTGTAGGCAAGTCGAATACTCAATTCTGTTACATTGCTGATAGAGTACAAATTGAATCAATGCACATCCGAATTGTTATTATTAGTAGGAGTTTTGAAAGAAACTTGGGGTTTTGCCTAGCCAGGGGCCTAGCAGAATTAATCCATACTAATTCAGAGTGTGAATTTTGCAGTTAAATGCTTTAAATTCTTGTGTGTAGAGATGAGTTCCACAATGAAAGTGTCCATAATTCAAATCATTTTAGTGTCAGGGTTACTGTGTCCTAGTATCTGACTTGCTGATAGCCACATCATCTAATTGATTTCTTAAAGTGATTAAGTGCCATAAATGCCAGAATCAATTTGACTTTCTTTGCAGCCAAATACCTAGTCATTTTAGAAAATAGGATGTAAGTTCCTAAATAACTTTGTTTGCTTTTAAAAATATAATTTTGTTGGAATATTTGAAGTATTCAGCATCATAGCAACAGCAAGGAATTATGCCTAATGTTCAGTGCACTAAAAAAACATATTGGGTATCAGTTGTACACCACAGATTTGAGCGTAAACTACTTCCAAAAATACCAATATGCTATTTCAATAAGGGAACAAGGACAATTTCTTTTCTTACTTTTTCAGAATATGTGATAATTGTTAGGTCAACAAGATTTTTTAACGATTACTGCAAAAAAGCTAGAAATTAATTAGCCATGCTTGTGCTTTCAAAGGGCTAAAAGTTATAAGAAAGAGTTACTGTCCTCTGTTTATGCTCTGTGCCTTCATGAAGAGAGAACAAATTCTATTTATTTTATAAAAGTTAATGACTAAGATAAAAAGGAGATCTTTTTAAAAGTATAAAATTAAAAGTTGAGCCTCTTCAGAGAGATCAGGGATTTTGTTCAGTTTAAATACAGGTTTTTTGCTTTGTGATACAGTGTACAAAATCATGCTTAAAACTGTGCTGAACTGCGTAATTTAAATGAGAAACAGAGTTTAAGTGTTACATGTAAACATATCCAGAGTACATTAGCATGTGATATGAGAAACTTAGTAATGTCATTGTTTCATGTGAAGAAGAGTGACTCTTTGCTTTGTCGCTCCCCTTAACTTGGGTCAGGATGAGGACCTGAGTCCCTCATGGATGTAGATCATTCCTGAAGCATTAATTTTGTGTTAATACCCAATCTTCTGCATGCCATGAAGTATCTTTCAAGAGCTCCTCTGTTCTACTGACTCTCAGTGTTTCAATAAGCAGTGAACACATACTTAGCCGTTTTTAACTCTGGCTCTATTGCCTTTTGCAGGCATACCATGCTGGGTAGTATTTATGTGAAAATTCCCATTCTTATAAAGAATTTCATATCCAGTCTATTCCTCAGTGATAAGTTCCCATATTGAAAGCAGTCTGTGTTATGGTGGTTTCTATAGCTGTATGATGAATAAAGGCTGTATTACAACATACAGAGAGCATGGCTTTAAGTGGTGAATCTAAATACAGTATGGCCACCCATTTTCACTGCATAGTTGTCTGCTCTATAGTGAAAAGAGTCTGTATTGTTACTCAACTTCTTTTGTCATTTTCATCTGTCAAGTCCACAAAGATATTGATCCCTCCCCAGTGAGCTGATAAGGCACAGTACAAGAGCTGCCTAAGAGCAGTACTGCCTGTAACAGAACTGTAACAGGAATGGCAAGTCTTCTCCTGTCCATGGGCTGCATGGGTACTTCAGTCCAGTCAAGAGGCTGGTCAAGCTGAAAGGCTAAATGAAAGTGAAAGCTCATATGTGAAACACCTTGAGGGAGAAATCGATTGTATCTCCATATATTGTAGCTGCCCAAATTTGCAGAAAAATCTTCTGCATTTGCCTTCTTCATTGACATAGAAACTGGGAGTTCAAGCATATTGTAGCTCCAAGTTGAACAAAGGTGTGTGCAAAACAAAATAATATATCCTGGAGTGGGATAAACCTTCAATATTTGTACAGAATGATAGACTCCCAGATACATAATGCTCTCACCTGCTGATTGCTCATTTCATCCATTCATGCCTTTCTTGCTTTCCAGCAGGGTGGCTTTGATGTTAGGCACCTCACCTAAAGTACAATGTGCTTCAAGGGCCTCCTTCATCTCTTTCGCTATGTGCTGATTTGCAACCATGTTTCTCTGGTTTTGTGCTGATGTAACTCAACTGAGATCATGTAGATATTCCTTATCCCACAGGGAAGAACAGATCTTTCATGCTCTATTAATGTTCCTTCTTCTCTCCCCAGGGGACCTATCCTCCTTTGCTAAAAATTCTTTTGAATACTCTAATTAAGGATAAGGATCTCTTTGAATATTAATTAGTTTTTCATTGGCCTCACTCAAAATATTTAACTCAAAGCAATTTCCTGGTAATTATCTCTGGATTATAATTTTGAGAAGATTTACTCCTTTTTAATAAATACCAGTTTATCAAGTAAGACTTCCTTTTTTATGTGTCTAGTTAATCACAACTAAATGTAAGACAGTGAGCAGTGGCTGCGAAGAGGCAACTGTTTTGTGTCTTAAGTTTTCTTCTTACCAAATCTGTTGTTCTTACTGTAGCTTTTCCTCTTTTGCTGTTCTTTAATTATTTAACTGGGTGACTCTGTGCCACATGTACATAAATTCAGAGTTGGGCCCCTACAAGGAGACAGCTCTGTAGGGAGACAGAAATGGCAGAACAACTCAAACCCTTTCTTTCTTGCCTCTTCCTGGAGTGGGAGATAGAACCTGGTCCGCTCCATAGCTCTTTCTTCAACTTCTGACTCATTATAGGGCTCGTCCTCCTCCATAATTTAATAGAAGAAAATACTCCCTTCTGTTCCCTATATTCAAGAGAGAGGGAGAGATTTCCATATCATTACCGAGGACTTAAGGTGCTTTAGACTAGCAAGAACACAAACTCCCCAAACCCATCATGTTTAAATCCTTTCCATCATGAAGTTGTTTTACACATTTAATAGATGGCCACAGAAGATGCTTTTTGAAATCTCCAAAAAGGAGTGTAATTCCCAAATTGCTTGTTTAAATTTCTTCTAAATCAGGCCATAAGCTGAGTAGCTTGAGTCTCATTTTCAGCATGAATGAGAGGAGGTTTCTTGTGAGCTTTTAGGAATGCCTTGAGGAATGCTGCAATCCCTCACTGTGCCAGCAGAGTCAACATCTCCACCAAATCAGGCAGACACACCATTTCAGTGCTGGCAATAGCAAGCATAGCCTGCTGCAGAGATCTCGCCCTTCCAGCCTTCAGCATTAACTGAAGCTTATTTGATATGGAGGATTTCATAAGGACCTTTTGCAAGATTACTTTCCAAATGCACCAGGGAGTTTTACATAAACCCAAACACTTGCCTTACACTTCCAAGGAGAAGAAGCGATGCTTTGTATTCTCTGGATCTCTCAGATACTATTGCAACAGAACCAAATGGTTCGCAATGCCCCTGTGCTTTGTTGAGCATGGAGAGCTGCTCTGTAAGGCTCACCAGCCTGGCTGTCAGAAGGGGTCACTCCTTGCTGCCAGCACAGCTGATGCATTGTTACCAGCTGGTTGACATAACACTCCCTCTGCTTGATAAGTCTCACTCCACCAGACTCTTGGGCTGCTTCCAATACCCACCACTATTTATGATCTGGGCAGCTGCTACCAGGACTCTGCTCTGTTCATATTTGTCAAATCTTATGAGTTTAGTTACTATACCAGAATCCACATTTTATGTTGGAAGTACTCCATTCTTACTTGGCTAAATACCTCTTTGCATCTGCTGTCCTAAGACAGGGCAGCTCACCACACACCTGCAGTGCAGATTGCAGTGACACCTGAAGAAAATAGTTTACCTGCTCTTGAATAACAGTGGTTTCTTGAAACCATGACTATGCTATAGAATAAATTTTAAACTAATTAATTATATGCAATGAACGCAATATTAAACCCCCTAAATATTAATAAAGCAGAATTCTTTGCACATTTTATTGCTATGAATCTGAAATAAATTTTAAACCATGTTTCACAGTGTTGGTACTGCATTCAACTAAGCAAACAGTGAATGAGCAATGATTCAAAAAGCAGAAACATAATTTGAAGTCCTTTTGTTTCTTTGTTTCATGAAGGCATTTCTCAAAATAACATCATTCTGAATGCAACTCATCAATGTGTGCTTATCCCCTCTTCCCTTCGCAAGCCTTCTCCAACTGGCTAAATGTGGTGACTGGAGCTTTTCAGATTAATTTTCCTTAAGTGACCTACTTTGCAGAGAAAGATAATCATGCATTTATAGCCTCTGGCACACTATTCAGGTCACAGATGGACAGATACCAAAGCTATTCCTCAGTGACTTACTGGGCTTGTAACTAATCCTCAGTGAGAAAGGAGATTGGCCTGATGTTAATTGGTCAGAATGCCTAAATGTATGGAAGGAAGATCACTGGCTCCTACTTCACTTTTCGGAGGGTATCACAGCTAGGCTGTGTGGTACCAGCCAGCAGTTTTTTAGAAGTGTTTTGTGAAAGTGATTGAATTACTGGATGTCACAAATGTTAAATATTTGATTTTTAATCCTTTGCCTTGACTGGGGGGCATCATGTGGTGTTCTGACTGTGGACACGTCTGATGTTACGCATATACCAGGTACCATGGTGAAAACCAAGGATCAGGGATTCAGGAGAGTTTTTGACCTTTTGCTCACTAAAAGGGTGCTTGAGATCCCATGAAGACTTGTCAGACCCTAATCTCTGCCAGGAAAGCTTTTTTTTTTTTTGTATTAGCGTGATAGTTGAGCAAGTAAAACTTGCATTTTGCTATTATCCTTTATAGGATCCCTTTCTCTCTCTTGTATTTGGCACCAATGGGATTTATGCAGAACAACTTGTCTCTGTGTTTTCAGATGTTCTGAAGTTTCACAAGGGAAATGACCAGGCTTTATTCTCTATTAGGGTATTTTTTAAACTTTGGTGTAGCTTTTCATGCTGAAAAACAGGCAACAAGCCAGAGTGTTAAGGATATTTCTTTTTTTGAAGGACTGTCTTGAAACTTTGGACTCATCAGGCGGTCAGTGATGTTAATTCTGACAGGTTTCAAGAAATAAGTGTTAAAATTGTGACACTGCCAGCAAAGGGATGGATGGCTTTCAGGAGAAAACAGAACATGAATGCAGGTTGAATTCTTGCAACACAGGACTGCAAGTGTGCATGACTCTGTGACCCCCAGTGTCTGTATACAGCTTTGCACCACAGTGCAGAGCTGAGAAGTGCTCTGGTAGAAATTACACTGTTTGGATCAGTGTGATCGCTGAGTAAGTGTTCGTATTTCAAGTGCTTTGTAGAGCACATAGTCTCAGAACACATGAGGGATGATTCAGTTTAGGTTTAGATATTTACAACTGTTAAGACAACCTGTCAGGGCTGTGTATGTATTTTCTGTGACAGAATCTAATGCAGTGAGGGCAAAATCAATTCCTTTTATCAGCAAGCCTTTCAGACAGGAATTAAGTAAAAGGTTTTAGAGAGAAAGAGGATGTGCAGCTCTCCTGTACCTATCCCAAGGGACTGTAGTGCACCTGTTCCACCATTGAAATTCTGGTTACGTGCTTTAGCAGTTTTTGGGACCCCTTTGGACTTTCCATGTGTCCACCACCTTCTGGATCTGTGTGTTCCCTTCCACAGGGGTTAGCCGCAGCATCTCCTCCTCCAAGGGAGAATTTAATTGTATCTGAATCATATGCTTCCCAGTGTTTCCTCGGGAACGGTTGTTAAATTTGAACCAATGTAGCTCTACAGATACCAGCTTCAGTGCAGATACTCTCAGTCTAATCTAAGAACAGCCTGCTGTAACTGTGCTTTTATCTGGTTCTAAAGTAATTAATCTAAATCCAGTTTTAACTGAACTAATCCACAGAACATAATTTAATTATCTTCTTTGTTGTTTTTATTTTCTTTTTTTTTAAATCTCAAGAAAGTATTTGAAAAAAAGTTGGAACAGCCAGGACTGGTTATGGGTTACTTTAATCAAATTATGATTTTATGAAACAAAAAAAATCCACAACTTTGAGACTGTGTTTCCCAGTATGATACTCATTAAGAAGAAAAAGGATAAGTCTAAATATTAGGAAGTCATTGTATATTACCAGATACAGAACTAGACTAATATAAGTAATATGTTTCCATTTTATGGAACTGTAATGGAATCTGTAGAAGATACAGTAACAATGATTCATAGAAAAAAACCCAGGATATGCTACAAACAAGTAACACCTGCATTACAACAGGAACGTTCCTGCCCACAATGTGGATCTCTTAGGGAAAAAGAGTACAGTTGAGAAATAATAGTGATGCATTCCTATTGAGAATAACCAGTTGAAAAACAACCAGATCCAAATAAACCTTACAGCTTTTGAACAGGGTAACCATAGCAGTAATAGAAAATACATGCTTCATATTTCATACTGACATTCCATTATACAAGGAATAACCTAAAAGCTTCTGGCTATTTCTTGAGAAGCACTGTAGTGGGGGCACCAGGCAAAGGTGAAAGTGATACACACCACAAATCATCCTCACATTATTACTCATCACTGCTTGAGAGTCTGACTTACAGGTTCTTCTTGGATTAGAAGGGTATCATTGTGGATATACGCTTTATTAGATTAAAAAAAAATCCTTTCACTTCTTTAGGATAATAAATTATCATACAGTTCTCAGCCTTTGACTGTCTCAGATACAGCTGTGTTACATCAGTTTGTGTGCATGTATCTTCTGAGGGCAAAGATGAGTGGTAAGGCACGTTTTGTAAGCGAGTATCAGTGTCACATATAAACTATTTGCTAGTAGCTAGTAGTTGCCAGTAGTCCTGCAGGACTGCTAAATGGAACTCATTTGCATGAAACTACTGGATTGGATATTTTTTTGTCAGATCAGAACATTGGGAAGGAAGTATGAATATAATAACAAACCAAATATTTTGAGCATTCTTTTAATACAGTTTGTTGATCTCCTGGGCTACTGTAAGTGAAACTTAAATCTGATTAGAGGAACAGAAGAGTAGACATGGTTACAGAAATTTGTGCTTATCTTCTTGAATATGTGAGTCTGTGTTCCCTAATGAAGTAGCATCATCATTATTTTAGTTTAGTCCTTTAAGATCTATAATTTCCAGTAGTGAACTTCTAATTAGTTTTATCACTAAATGCTAGAGCGTATTCCTCTTCTGGAGGAACTTGTATTCCTGCTCAAGGGGACAAAGTACAATTTGGAAGGAAATGCTGGAGCACAGAAGAATCAGATACAATATTTTAGTGAATGAGTACATGTGGTCTGAATAGGTAATGAATGTTCCTCGGTGTCTGGTTAATTTTGAACACCTAAGGAGCATTTATAAGAGTCATAATGTTTTTGAAATATGCTTTGATGGGATGGACTTTGCATGTGCAGGAAGTGGAAGAAAGAAACTAAGTGGACAAAATGATGGCAGAATATTTCAATATACATGTGTAAAAAGTTCAAATAAATCTATAAACTTACATGCAAAGTCATAATGAATTATAATTAATTTAATAATATTAACATATATATTTAAAATATATAATCATATTATAATAATTCTTCATACAATGTCATTTTGGCCAGAGTTACAGATCTTTGGTTTTCAATTATGCCTTTCATAATGAGCTTATTAGACAAAATGAATTCTTTTCTGTATGTATTGTCTGTGTAGGTGTGCACCTCACATGCTGTTAGCATTGTACGAGTACACATTAATGAGCTATTTGCATATAATGCACGTAATGTATTCACCTGATGTGTCTGAGATACTTTTCCCTTGCATACTGGTGTAAAGATATGGTCTGCAGATGATAGCGAACTAATTACCTGTGAAAATTAAAGCCCTGTGTTTACTAAGAGAACAACTAAATTGTAAGCAGGAATTTTATCTATAAGCTACTTCAGTAACCCTCAGCATCAGCTTCCACTTTGAAATAAAGCAGCGCTATATCCATCCTACTTGATCTCCACTCTCTTTGCTGATATTAGTGAGGAAAAACACATTAACAGTATTATGAAATTCAAGATCTTTGAATTTGCAAGTACAAATCAAATATGATATTTAATAAAGAAAGTATATTTCAGGAATGGAAGACTTACATTAAGACAACAAAGCTGCACTTCCAAAGCACTTTATTTGCTCTCATTAATCAAGTCAATGACAAATATTTTCCTACAATATAAAGTAGTAGATTAAGAAAGCACTTCCATTCAATATGCATATATTAAAAGAGTGACTAAATGTATACATATTGTTGATTTGCATGCTGTTGCTTTTGGGAAGCTGACGTGGATTTCATAATCTTTATTATTTTATTCATAAATATACCCTGTTGAACTGGGAAGGTAGATGTTGTTTTCAAATAATGCTATGCCTATATTTTCTTAATTTCTAGTTTTGATGATTTGAGCATTTGGACTCTCATTTGGTTATTCAGTCATGTAATTTTTTGTGTAATTCTCTTTTTTCTGGATATTAAAAAATTTTGTACGGCATTTAAAAAGCATAAAGGAAGAGATTTGGGGGTTCTGACCATTCTCATTCTGTCTGTGCAGTTCGACAATCAGCAAGCATTGGGAGGCAGAACTGGCCACGCTCAAGGGTAATAACGCTAAGCTCACAGCAGCCCTGCTGGAGTCCACTGCCAATGTGAAACAATGGAAACAGCAACTTGCTGCATATCAGGAGGAAGCAGAGCGTCTTCATAAGCGGGTAAGTCAAGGCAAATGGCCAGGATCTGTGAGGTGCAAGTACTGGTGACTGTATTCATTCATTTTCAAGCAAAACAAGTTTACTATTGCAGCTTTAGGTTAATCTTTGAGAAAGAAATGAATTTGTTTAAAGCATTTCCTCCAGATGGAAATTATTTGCTCTGTAGGAGTTCTTTTTCTGCAAAGGTTATTGTTGCAAGAAGTTATCAAACCTTATGACATGTTTGGCAGCATTCACTCTTCATTTGATGCCATCATATCTGTTTCATGAAATTCTCCATAGCAAGTCTAGTCCCTTTTGCATTTAAGCGCTCAGAAACTTGACATCAAATCTGTAAGTTGAAGAAACCTTATTGTAGTGTCCTCATATGACAAAGATAAACAGCTTATTCTCCTCCTTGCACACAAAGGACCCTGAGCAACACAAGCACAACTGAAAACCAAGGTCACTGTATGCAAATTGAGATCTGCAACTATTTCCATACAGAAGGGACTGAGTCCTGTTCCCTTCATGGCAAATTTTGCACAGGTCATTTGGCAAACCAGAACTTAATTCACAGTGGGGGAAGGAAGGACAATATTTGAGAAAGGAATAAAACATGCAGGGTTGAAGGCAAGTTATGAAACCAAGTATTCAATATCTAATTTCTCTTCTCTTTGCACATGTAACTGTCTATATTGTATAATCTAACAACCTTTATCCATATGAATTTGTCATAGCTTAAGGGCACATTTCTCTGCAAAGTGAAGGCATGGGTAATGTGTGAAAGAAAGATGTCTTTGATGAACCTTTATCACTTTTGTTAATAAAAATTTGCTTAGAAAAATATCAAGGAGGTGTACTTAACGCCAGAGTGGTACTATTTACAAGGGCATGTAGCGATAGAACAAGGGGGAATGGCTTCAAACTGAAAGGTAGTAGATTTAGATTAGATGTTAGGAAGAAATTCTTTACTGTGAGGGTGATGAGGCACAGGAACAGGTTGCCTCCAGAAGCTGTGGATGTCCCATACCTGGAAGTGTTGAAGGCCAGGTTGGATGGAGCTTTGAACAACCTGGTCTAGTGGAAGGTGGCCCTGCCCGTGGCAGGGGAGGCTGGAACAATATAATCTTTAAGGTCCATTCCGACACAGGCCACTCTATGATTCTGTAATACTTATTTAAGAAAAAATGTGAAAAAACCCAAGCTAAGCCATTGCAATTTTATGCATGAAAACAAGCTTTATAAATATGTTGAAAAAGAAGGGTTAATATTGCAGACCTATCAATTTGGTTTTATATGCTGTACTGACCTATAGGAAATAAGGTATGACAATTACAGCTAGCCAAATCCTGCCAAATTAATCTTTCAAACCTTTGCTGGACTTGTCTAACTGGAGGGTGTTTAGGTAGTCCCAAGAATAATCCCGTATTCATCTGAGGTGTAAGAAATTCAGTGGGCTACACCTAACCTGGATATGTGGAAGAGAAACAAGAATATCCTGAAGCTTAAGAAAACTAGGGAAATGGCAAGTTGCTGAGGATGTCCTATACCTACTTGACTTGCAGACAATGCTCCTCAAGTCCCAGGCAAAGGATTTGATAGGAAAAAACAACAATTTCCAATGGACTGTGGCTGTGTGTGCCATAGCTGACTGGACAAAGCACATGAAATGTAATTAAGATTGATACTGTTTGCAAAGTGCTTTCAGTTCAAGAAATTGGCAGTTGCTGACAAAACTTTGCTTTAGAAATGTTCCAGTCAAGCAGAAGCTTGGCATGTGTGTTTGTACAGAGGGAGACTGTCACTTTTCCTGTCATCTCATTTAAGCGTCTCATTTGGAAAAGTGGGAGTTGTAGCCTGTGCTCCAGGTTTGTGAATAGATGATAACAGCCACTGTCGATAAAATTATTTAAATTACAGCCTTGTATTAAAGTTACTACAGTACGAATGTTCAGGTAAATTTGAACACATAGGCTTTCCAGTGAGGAACTCATTGCTAAAATGTGAACATAATAAGGTAGCATTCTTCCTAATAAAATGTACTAACTGCTTGTGCTGCAAAGCTGACACAATACAATCCTTACCTAAGAAAGAAAAGTAACATACAACAACAACAGCTGTGTTTGCCCTGGGAGACTCATCCAGACAAGACAAGCAAAGATCTCCCTTTTTTTTTTTTAATGTTACTCCCACTCTTGGCAAAATCTTATTTAAAATCTGTTACTGGGAAATAAAATCAATGAAAATAAAATTAATGAATATAGGAGGTTTTAGCATGTCATTTTGCTTTTATATGATACTACATTTAACAGTAGTAATCAAGTCTTTGAGGCTACATTCATTAATAGCTGATGATTTTTCATAACCTTTTCTCAGCAAATTTCCGGCAGTTACTTTGTATTTCTGAGGAAACACAAAATCTATAGCAGGGTATCATCTACACTATGCTCTTTTGATCACTGTTTACATGCTGTTATTGAATGATTCTGTAATCCGTGACCTCAGGGCTTGTTGATGTCTCACAAAGAATATAGGAATGTGCCATGCCTGCTTCTCTCTGGGAATGCCAGTAAATTACAACAGGGTAGTTCACTGGGAGTACTGCCCTCTGTTGGAATTGCTTTTAGAAAAAAGTAGATTTGGCTAACCCAATAAATTGAAATATCTAGGCAAAAAAAATGCATATAGTATTAAAAAAAATTCCATCTCAATCTGTTACTGTACAGTGCAGTGCAATACAAGAACTCTTCCAACCTGACTGATCTTTCAAATTGAATTAGTGCCTTGCTTCAAAAAGAAGCTGCAAGTCAGATGCTTCTTTCTTACACAGATCAAAAATGTGTGGTTGAAATGGCAGATATGGAGGCTCTGAGTACGCGTGGTAGCAAGCAGTGTTCAGTCCCTGTCTTGTGCTATCTTTCTGTGCAGTTTATCTGTTCACTATAAACATGTAGCTGCAGTTGATCCAAAAAGTGTTCCTCGAACTGGAATTCATCTCACCTGAGATTATGTGTGAGTTATATATCAAGTCTATATTACGTCCTACCTTAGAAGGTGAGGGTAACCCGGGTTCTTGTTAGTAAATCCCTTGGAGTGGATTAAACTGAAATGACACTGAATAGTCAGTGTCTGTAAATATAAATATGGTTTGTTTTAGAACAATTTGGTTGGAAAAGAAAACAGGTATGTAGCCGTTTTAGTTGTTATTATCTGTAGTAACATAGCAATATCAAAGTATAAAAATAGCCCTATAAAAATAGGTCAGGAAAAGAAAGAGAAAAAAAGGGCAAACATAGAAAGATTTTTAGTCAGCTCCTGCCATTGGATCCAGAAACAAGACTTGGTACAATTTCGATGTCTGTTACTCGCAGTGAAGGTGTTGGTCCATCGAGGATGGGGAAAGTCCACAAAACTCAAAGATTTCATGAGTTTCATATGCTCGCGTTCAGGTGAGAACGCCCCGTACCTCTCCTGGGGCGGAGAGGTTTACACTGGATGATGTAATAGTGTGAGTCACTGGATACTTCAGGAGTCTTTGGTGGTCTAAGTCGTTACAGCTGCCTGTTACACCACTGCGGTTTAGTTCGGTATGGCCCATTATGGCCCATCAGCAGAGATGAGCCTCTTCAGGCACATGTGAATGTCCCTAATACTTCCCCGGCAGCCCTCTGCACCTGGGTGGGTACTTTGCACATCAGCA